>APFE031692680.1:75918-87487 GCA_000404065.3 Pinus taeda
TGTTATTGCAACATGAACACTTTTCATTTTGAGGGTGTCTTTTGCACAATTTTTGCACAAAAATTTTGTTTTCACTGCCATTTTTAAAACATGTTGAAAATTTACCTAGGCAAAAAATTAAAAAAAAATTGATATTCCAACATCAACACTTTTCATTAGCACTATTTTTCATGTTTTTTTGAGTTTTTTTGGGATTTTTTTGTTACAGTACCTTCTTTGAGTTTATAATTCCCATTTCAAAGTTTACATTATTACTATAAGAAAAACTTAATCTCCCGTGTATGGGGACGGAATAGAGAGCACTATTATTTTGATTTTGTAACTTTTAATTATTTTTAATATCAAAGACACTGCGATGATGTTGTTACTGTTTCTAAGTTGATTCTTTAACTAATCTCGTGTTCATTCCTACGCCCCTACTAGGGAGGAAGGGCCCTCCTCTTTAGCAGGACTGTAGTGGTAGAGTAGTTGTATATTATTGTTTCTCCCTTTTATTGTTTGTATGGTTTTTTGCTGTCATTGTATGATTTTCATAATATATTTGCTTCAGTTCTAGAATTATGTTATGTTGTTACACCAATTCGATTCGCAGTATGGTAGTTGACCAACTGGTGTAGTTATTAGTATAGTGTGTGGCGCCCCTTTTCTCTGGTAATTGTGAAGTGTGATTTCATTTTTGTAGAGTGTTTTAATTTATGCATCAATGGTTTAATTTCTACAATTATCTCAGTGGCATTCTTTACTATTTTCTATTTTCATTCTTGGTTGTAGTGTATCGGCACAGATAGTGCAAAATCCATTTAAATAGTAGACCTACCCTGGTTTGACAATTAAATGCTTGCAGTCTTGGTCAATTAGGATTGATTAAAACAACACTACAAGTAGTATATTATAGAAACACCTTTGCACCTGAATTGCAAATGAGCACGATAAGTGTGAAGATTCCCTGGGACACTAATCACAATTGGGAATTACATTAGCTAGATGTTAAGTTAGAATCTTTGAATGGAGAATTAAAGGAAGAAGTTTATCTTGTACAACTAGAAGTTTTTGTAAATAAAGGACAAGAAGATCTTATTTGCAACTTAAAGACAACATTATATGGACACAAACAAGCACCCAAGTCTTAGTATGTTAATAGTGATACCTTCTTCATTCAACAACACTTTATTAAAAGTAAATGAGATCCAACTATGTACATCAAGATGGATGAAAAGGGGTATATTGTCTTGATCTCCTTTTATGTTGATGATCTTATTTTAATAGGAAATGTCACTAAATTTTATTGAAAATATCAAATATCATATGAATTCAAGACGAAGCACCACAATTGTATAATTGTTTAGGAATTGATGTAAAAAAAAAATGACACTAAAAATTTGATCACACAAAATAAATATGCACATGAATTAATCAAAAGGAATAATATGAGTGGATGTAACTCAGTGCTAAAACATTACAATAGAATGTTAAGCTCAACAATGATGATGAAACGAAAGAAGTAAATGGTACTTTGTATCGACAATTAGTAGGAACTCTAAATTATTTAACTAAAACCATAACAAATATTACATGATAAACTGGCATAATTAGTCAATGCATCGCTAAGCAACATGATAGTTATTGGAAATTCATAAAGAGAGTTCTTTTATATTTGAAGGAGACTAAAAATTTTGATATTGAATATGCTAATGAATGTTGAATTTAAAATTTATTCAAATTCTTATTTTACATCAGATCCAAATGATAGAAGTCCACCACTAGTTATACATTCAATATTGAATGTGAAATTTTGTCATGGGATAGCATAAAACATTTGAAAAAATGATCACCACATTGAATTAATCAAATAATGTTACATATAAATACATGTAGTGTTGTCTCAAGATAGGTAGACTATCTTGGACACACAATCACTTGGTTGAGAGAATATATCAACCACACACCAATCTAGGAAACATCTTGATCTAAACATGATCTGTAAACCATCATGGATATTCCACTGGATAGTTCGTCACAATAGATTTGATAATAATATATTAAAATACTGACATTTTACACTACTACAATTTATTAGACTTTCAGATCTATGGATTTAACTGTCATTAGTGCACGCATGTGAGTATAAATTATACAGAAAAGTAGAGAATGACAAAATATGATCACATGCACATAAGACACAAGATATTCTCTCTGAGAAACCCTTTTGGGAGAAAACCAAGCTAGAAGGTGAGAGCGCTTCACTCTCTTTCTATATCTGGAAATATGGTTGTAGGTACAAGGAAGTAATGTTTGTGGCTAGTGGGATGCTAGAGTGCACTAATCCTCTCTATGTGCTCTACCTCCTATCTCTCCTAGCTATCTTTGCTCAATTATGGAACCAAATTCTCTTGAAAGAATGGAATGCTTCTTCCTCCTAGTGTCCCGGTTATAACACTACCCAATAAAATCTTCTAGAGTCTTTTGCATCGCAAACACGTGGCTAACCCCTTTTCCATAGATAATGGGGGTTGATGGCACCATCGCGAACTATAAGTGTGAAGATAGGAAGGTCAACTTTTGAGCGACATAACTTTTTCATAAGGACTCTAATTAACACGCTTCTTATGCCATTGGAAAGATCTTTGTGTAGAATAGCATGAAAAGGTGCAAAATTAAAGAGGAAAAATTTTACCCCTAAAAAATGTCATTTGATGCCTAAAAACACTCCCAGAAAGTTTCAGACCTCGTTTTGCCAAACTGGCTCCCGCCGATAAAAAAAGGTCCCATGAGCTTATTCCTATGCTTTTTCCACTCCAAATGCATCTAGATGGATGAAAAGCAATATAATGATCCAATTTGAATCACACCTCCCCATTTTGGGAGGATTTTAGTCCCCAAAAGCTTTTATTGAATGAGGTGAGGAAATTTTTCCTCCACCGTCTCTCTTGTGTACCATTTAGCTTTCCCTGGAAGTTATCCCTTCAACCCAATATTCCAAAGGTCATGTTGCCCCTGTCTTGTAGTTTTGGACCTCTTCTGCAAAATTATATCTTCTGTCAAATCTTTCTAAGTCTCTGGTGCCAAATTCTCCACAAAAGGTAGGACCTATTCCTCTTCCTGATCTAACATGGAAGGCTCATAGAGCTTCAAATTCTCTACGTTCACAACTGAGTAAATGCACATATATGGTGGTAAACAAAGTCAATAGGAATTATCACCCACCTTTTCTAGTATCTCAAAGGGACCTTACCTTAGAGCATTTATTTTCTTACCAAGCCCCTACAACCTCTCCTTGTTTAACTGTAGCCATACTTTGTCTCCCACCTTGAATGATTTCTCTGTTTTGTGTTGATCATGCATGGACTTATACTTCTCCTGTGAATTCTAAGTGTTTTTTGTACCTGTAGATGGATCTGCCTAATCTTCTCTATAAATTGCTATCCCTCAAAGCATCTCCTGTAAGATCTTCCCTCACTCGTCCTTGCTACCCATATGCAATATCCAAACGTGAAGGTAGAAAATATCCCAAACAAGTCTCAAACAGGGACTTTCCTATAGAAGTGTGGACTACTCTGTTATAAGAAAGTTGTATATATACTAGATTTTATATAATAGATTTTCATCACAAGTCTTTGGATGCTTCTGGTTGTATCCCCTCAAAAGTTGCACCAAAGTCTTGTTGACTACTTCTGTCTACCCATTTGTCTGTGGATGGAATGTTGTAGATCTCTTCATCTTTGTGTCCATCTTATCCCAAAATGTAGTCCAGAATGCACTGAGAAATCTTGTGTCCTATTTGAGATGATGCTCTTTAATATCTTAAAGTGCACCCAAACCTATCCAAAGAATAAGTTAGTTGCTTCTTATCCATTGATGGTATTTCTACAGGTAATCAGAACATACATCTTGTTGAACCTGTCAACTACCATGAACATATAGTCATTTCCCTTCCTAGTTGTCAGTAAACCTCCCACAAATTCCATGGAAATGTTTTACTAAGGACAACTAGGTATAGGTAAGGGATGATATAGACCATGTTTCTTGTTTCTAGGCTTGCTAGTACAACAAATCATGCATCCTCTTATGAACCTAGCTACCTTCTCTTGCATCTTGGGCCAATACACATACCTCTGCAAGTTAGCCACGATCTTCCCTACACCAAAGTGCCTTGCAACCTTAGAGGTGTGAGCCTCTCTAATCAGCTACAAATTCTCGCCTTTAGGAATACATAGCCTATCCATCCTGTAGAGTAACCCATCCTGGAAGTGGTAGTCAATGGTTTTGTCGTCATTGTGCACATGACTCTGACTCTGCAACTATTGACACACCTCCTTGAAGTACTCATCTTCTGAATATTCTTCGTGTACATGGTTCAGTCAACCATTATATTCTTACTTGTACTTGTACCTGTAAATCCCCCTCCATCAACATCATCATGGGTTTTCTCAGATTAGCCATAACCATGCTATAGGTTTTTCCAAATTACCGATAATATGACTAGATGTAAATCAACACTAAATCATTACAATAGAATGTTAAGCTCAACAGTGATGATGAAATGAAAGAAGTAAATGGTACTTTGTATCGACAATTAGTAGGAACTCTAAATTATTTAATTAAAACCATAACAAATATTGCATGTTAAACTGGTGTAATTAGTCAATACATGGCTAAGAAACATGATAGTTATTGGAAATTTGCAAAGAGAGTCCTTTGATATTTGAAGGAGACTGAAAATTTCGATATTGAATATGCTAATGAATATTGAGTTTATAGGTTATTCAAAAGCTTATTTTACAGCAGATCCAAATGATAGAAGTCCACCACTAGTTATAAATTCAATATTGAATCTGAAATTGTGTCTTGGGGTAGCGAGAAACATTTGAAAAATTAATCACCAAATTAAATTAATCGAATAATGTTACATATAAATACATGTAGTGTTAGCCCCAAGAGTTAGCTCAATCGGTCAAATCAAGTGCCTCGCCAATGGGAGGTCACAGGGTCGAATCCCGAAAGCTCTTGGGGTTAGGTCAGTAAATAGGCCTAGGGGTGTTGATGCCCTTCGGGTGGCGTCCACTCAGTGTTAAACAACCCTAGACGTAGGGCTACCCACTGACCCGGGTATCTGTGAACCAGTATGTGAAAAAAAGAAAAATACATGTAGTGTTGTCTCAAGATAGGTAGACTATCTTGGACACACAATTACTTGGTTGAGAGAATATATTAACCACACACCAATCTAGGAAACATCTAGATATAAACATGATCTACAAACTGTTGTGGATATTCCACTGGATAGTTCGTCAAAATAGATTTGATAATATTATATTAAAATACTGACATTTTACACTATTACATTTTATTAAACTTTCAGTTCTATGGATTTAACTCTAATTAGTGCATGCATGTCAATATAAATTATGCATAAAAATAGAGAATGACAAAATATGCTCACACACACATAAGACACAAGATATTCTCTTTGAGAAACCCTTTTGAGAGAGGACCCACCTGGAAGGTGAGACCGCTTCACTCTCTTTCTCTGTCTGGAAATATGGCCGCAGGTACAAAGAAGTAATGTTTGTGGCCAGTGGGATGCTACAGTGCAAAAATACTCTCTATGTTCTCTACCTCTTATCTCTATTGGCTATCTTTTCTCAATTATGGAACCAAATGCTCTTGAAAGAACGGAATGCTTCTTCCTCCTAGTAGCCCAGTTATAACACTACCTGATAACCTACTAGTGGTTGATTTTGACTACATCAACTCTTAACTAGAGTTATAACATAAAATCTTCTAGAGTTTTTTCCATCAAAAACATGTGGATAGCCCCTTTTCCATAAATAATGGGGGTTGATGCGGCATCATCTCGAACTATAAGTGTGAAAATAGGAAGGTCAACTTCTGAGTGGCATAACTTTTCATACGGACTCTGATTAATGCACTTCTTGTGCCATTGGAAATATATTTGTGTGTAGCATATCATGAAAAGGTGCAGAATTAAAGAGGAAAAATTTTACCCCCAAAAAATGTCATTTGATGCCTAAAAACACTCCCAGAAAATTTCAGACATCGTTTTTCCAAACTCGGTCCCACCAATAAAAACGGTATCATGAGCTTATTCCTTCGCTTTTTCCACTCCAAATGCATCTAGATGGATGAAAAAAAATATAATTATCCAATTTGAATCACACCTCCCCATTTCGGGAGGATTTTAGTCCCCAAGAGCATTTATTGAATGAAGTGGGGAAATTTTTCCTCCACCTTTTATCTGGTGTACCATTTAGCTTTGCCTGAAAGTTGTCCCTTCAACCCAATATTCCAAAGGTCATGTTGCCCATGTCTTGTGGTTTTGGACCTCTTCTACAAAATTGTATCTTCTGTCAAATATGCCTAAGTCTCTGGTGCCAAATCCTCCACAGAAGGTAGGACCTGTTCCGCTTCCTGATCTAACATGGAAGGCTCATAGAGCTTCAAGTTCTCTACATTCACAACTGAGTAAATGCACATATATGGTGGTAAAAGGAGTCGATAGGAATTATCACCCACCTTTTCCAGTATCTCAAAGGGACCTTACCTTCGAGCCTTGATTTTCTTACCAAACCCCTACAACCTCTCCTTGTTCAACTGTAGCCATACTTTTTCTCCCACCTTGAATGATTTCTCTGTTTTGTGTTGATCATGCATGGACTTATACTTCTCATGCGACTTCTACAGTGTTTCATGTACCTATAGATGGATCTGCCTAATCTCCTCTACAAATTTTTAGCCCTCAAAGAATCTCCTATAAGATCTTCCCTCACTCGTCCTTGCTACCCATATGCAATATCCAAAGGTGAAGGTAGAAAATATCCAAAACAAGTCTCAAACGGGGACTTTCCTATAGAAGTGTGGACTACTCTGTTATAAGAATGTTGTATATATACCATATTTTCATCACAGGTCTTTGGATGCTTCTGGTTGTATCCCCTCAAAAGTTTCACCAAAGTCCTATTGACTACTTCTATCTACCCATTTTTCTGTGGATGGAATGTTGTAGATCTCTTCAACTTTGTGTTCATCTTCTCCCACAATGTAGTCCAAAATATTCACTAAGAAATCTTGTGTCCCTATCTTAGATGATGCTCTTTAGTATCCTAAAGTGCACCTAGACCTATCCAAATAATAAGTTAGTTTCTTCTTATCTATTGATGGTATTTTTACAAGGAATCAGAACACATGTCTTGTTGAACCTGTCAACTACCATGAACATATAGTCATTTCCCTTCCTAGTTGTCAGTAAACCTCCCATAAATTCCATGGAAATGTTTTCCTAAGGACGAGAAGGTATAGGTAAGGGATGATATAGATCCTATTTCTTGTTGTTAGGCTTTCTAGTACAACAAATCATGCATCCTCTTATGAACCTAGCTACCTTCTCTTGCATCATGGGCCAATACACATACCTCTACAAGTTAGCCACAGTCTTCGTTACACCAAAGTGCGCTGCAACCTTGGAGGTGTGAACCTCTCTAATCAGCTACAAATGCTCACCTTTAGGAACACATAGCCTATCCATCCTGTAGAGTAATGCATCCTAGAAGTGGTAGTCAATGGTGTTGTTGCCATTGTGCACATGACTCTGACTCTACAACTGTTGATACATCTCCTTGAAGTCCTCATATTTTGAATATTCCTCTCTATATGCATCATGGGTGAATGGCTCCATGTGCATAAGAGTCTCCAAATCTATAATCTTTGATGTGGGTGGCCTTGAAAGCATATCGACCAACTTGTTTGTTCAGTGCTTCTTATACTTGATCACCAAATGAAACTGCTATAAAAAGCCCATCCACTTGTAATGTCTAGTTTGTTGTAGCTTACTCTGGGCCTGCAAGTACTATAATGATTGGTGATATATGTGGATTGTTATCTCCTTTCCCATCAGATAGTGCTTCCACTTCTTCATAGCTTGCACCATGGCATAGACCTCCATATCGTAGGTAGGGCAGTTAAGAACTACCCCGTGAAATACTTCAGAATGGTAGAAAACGGGCCTTCCTCCTCGCATCAATACAACTCCCATAACATACCCACTCGCATTTGTCTCCACTTGAAAGGGTCATTGCAAGTTTGGTAATGCCAAAACTGGTGCTTGACTGATCTTCTTCCTCAAAAGCCTTCTGCTGACCTTTTCCCCACTAGAAACTCTTTCCGCTTGTTGTTATGGTGTGGAGAAGTGCTACTATTGTTGAAAATGAGATTATGAATTTCCCTAGGTATTGTGTTGCCCCAATGAAACTCTTGACCTCAGAAATATTAGAGGGCACCAACCATTTCATGATGGCCTCCATATTGTAAGGATTTGTCTTCAACTCTCCTCCATTGATCACATATCCTAGATACACCAAGGAATGTTGTGCAAACTCGCGCTTCTTGAGATTTGCTAGTAGTTGGTGCTTCTTCAAAGTTTCGAGCATCTATGTCAAATATGAAGTATGCTCCTTCCAAGTATCACAATATACTAGTATATCATCCAGATAGACAATAAAAAATGAATCTATAAAATGGTGCAATATATCATTCATTAATATCATAAACATAGCTAGTGCATTACATAGCCCAAATGGCATAACTAACCACTCATACAAACCTTGCATGGTCTTAAATTTGGTCTTCCCTGTATCTTCTTTTTGGACTCAAACCTGGTGATATCCAAACTTCAATTCGAGCTTGGTGAAGTACTTTGCTTGTTGCAACTGATCTAGCAGATCATCAATCCTAGGTAGGGGGTATCTAGTCTTAAGCGTGATTTTGTTCAACACCCTATAATATATACAAATTCACCAAGTCCCATCCTTCTTTGGCACAATGATGATGGGTCACCCACATGGTGATGTACTCGGTCAGGTCACCCACATGGTGATGTACTCGGTCGAATGACACCCTATTCCAATAGTTGTTGCAACTGTTTCTTCACCTCAATTGTGTCTATAACAGACTTCCTCTACAACCCTATATTTGGAAATGGGGAGTCTGGTAATAGTTGGATCTTATGCTCCACTTCTCTCTTAGGTGGTAACCCTTTAGTCTCTCAGAACACATCCTTGTATGCCTGTAAAAACTCCTTCAATTTTTGTTTATGTTTCTTAGTACACCCCTCTAGGAATGCCTTGTGTCTTATTGACTCCTCTTTAGATTGAATTTCTCTTAAAAACAATAAAACATACTTCTTACTAGGATTTATCAATTTCTTGGCTTGGTTGGCACTTACCAGTGAAATTTTTGACGTGCCTATGTACGCTTGATGATGAACTATTTTCCATTCTTAATGAGATGGTACTGGTTATCTCTCCTCATGAATATTGCATCATGCATGTACATGTATGGACATCCAAACATGACTCCACATACATCAAGGGGAACCACATCTAGATCTACTTCATCAATAAAATCAAAATTGATAGGAAATTTAATTTTGCACTGTTTTGTTAACTTCAACTCTACATCCTTATTTACCCATCCCAGTGGCCATGGGTTTGGATGGTCACAAACTTCCAACCCCAACTTCTTGACCAACTCTGCTGCAAGGAGATTCACCTGCGATCCTGAGTTAAACAGAGCATCAAACTTTGTCTTCTTGACCTATACCTTTATATGGAAGAGTTTGGTCATTTCTTTCTTCCTATTGTTGAAAGCTACTCAAATTCACCTCCTTTTGCACTGATGTACAGACGATCTTCTCATCCACATTCGAGCTTCTTTCAACTTGGTTTCTCGAATTAGTGGCCATTAGATTCTTCTTCTTATTATATTCCTTCTTGTTCTTTGGGTTTAGCTCTGGATGTAACTTTCAGCACTTCTCCTCTATATGGCATCAATGTTCCAGTGGTTGTTAGGATCTTTACACTGATGTGTTTTGTTTTCCATCTTTTTGGTGTGATCCTGCATGCTTTGGCCTAACTTTTGGTTGAGGTAATTCCATCGGATCCACTGGTCCTCCACGTACCCAATGGGATAAAACTATGACTTAATAAGGGTTTTGAAATCCTCCCACATAGTCACTAGGGGTTCTCCCTCCAACCTCAGGGTTTCCATGTGGCTTTCCCACCAAGTGAGTGCATGGCCCTCTAATTTCAGTCGCGCGAATGAGATATTTTTCCCTTCCTCAATGTTAGGAAACCAACCCACAAAAATATAGAAAAGATAGATCGACGCCTTAGAATTTAGCCTCTTCGAGGGGGCAACTTCCTTTACATTACACAAATGAATAATTCTTGGATGATACAAATGACTAAACCTCCCTTCTATATATAGAAGTCTAAGGGGTCACAATATAATCAAGCCAACATAACAGTAATAATATAAAGGCACAAAAATAACAATAGTGGGTTTTTATGGGGCACACTAATAACAATATGGGGATAATAGGGGCACAATAATAACAATAAAGGATACAATGACAATAGTAATGGGGGAATCACTAGCATTATAGGGATCTAACATGCCCCTCTCCTTCCGAAAAGCGTTGTCCTCAATGATTGAGTAGTTTTGGATTATTCTATATAAAATTCCCATCCTCCCATGTGGAATATTCAGCAGATAAGTTCTTCCACTTGATGAGATACTCCAAAATTGATCAATTTCGTAGCTTTCGAGTTCGTGTTTCTGTGACTGCTTCTGTTTCCAATATGATTTTTCCTTCCTCATCAAGTTCTAGAAATATTGTTTGAACTGGGAGCTTGTCACCTATAACCTTCTTTAAACATGAAACATGGAAAGCTGGGTGCACTCAGGAAGCTGCAGGAAGCTCCAATTTGTATGCCATAGTACTAATCTTTTGCAACACCTTGTATGGACCATAACACTTTGGTGATAATTTATTATCCTTCTTAGCTTGCTTGAGGGACATTTGATTATATGGTTGTATCCACAGGAATACCAGCCACCTACATCAAAACTTCTTTCGCTGCGATGTTGATCTACCCATTGTTTCATTCTATTTTGCGCCAACGTGAGGTTATCCTTTAAGAGTTGGAGAACTCGTTGTTGATGCTCGATGTGATGTTCCACTGCTTGAACCTTAGAATTTTCTCTTAAATATGATGTGATGGACAGTGGATGATATTCATAAAGTGCCATAAATGGGGTCATTTTTGCTGCAGTATGGAAGGAAGTGTTATACCACCATTTTGCCACAGACAACCATTTAACACATTGTGTCTGTTTATCAAATACAAAGAAACGAAGATATCCTTCCAAACATTTGTTTAGTATCTTAGTTTTCCCATCATATTGAGGATGATAAGATGAGCTATGAGCTAACTGAGTACCGAGACAAGAAAATATTTTTGTCCAAAAATTTCCAGTGAAAATGGGATCTCTATTGCTTACAATAATCTTTGGGTTTCCATGTAGCTTTTGAATTGTTTCCATAAATGCAGTAGAAACTGTACTGGCTTTAAATGGATGTGATAATGCACAAAAGTGTGCATACTTGGTAAGTCTGTCACTACCACCATGATGACACTCTTTCCCTCAGACTTGGGTAAACCTGTGATAAAATCCATTGAAACCTCCTCCCAACGTTGGCTTGGAATGGATA
>APFE031692685.1:0-21213 GCA_000404065.3 Pinus taeda
TCTGGTTATGGAAATGAAAAAGTTTTATTAATGTGATAATACTAATTCACCCCCCCCTCTCAGTATTATTTCCAACACATGCTGGATATTTTTGGCCCTCTATCTTTAAGGATTGCATTCTTGCTGTCCGTTCTTGTCATGAGTGCCAAATCTACCAGCGGAAAATGCATGCGCCTCCTGTTCCACTGCACCCTGTTGTTATCATCGGGCCCTTTTGCCAAATGGGGCATTGATTATATGACCTGTAACGCTCGCTCGGCCGGGGGGCATGGGTATATCATCGTTGTCGTTCACACTATCTGAAGACGGTCACACAGCGGCGCAATTTTTGTTCAATCATGTTATATCATGATTCAGAGTCCCCCAAGCCATCGTCACTAATCACGGCAAGCATTTCCATAATCACATGATGACCGAGTTAACGGCCCAGTTGGGCCTGCGGCATGATAGCTCAACACCATACTATCCTCAGGCCAACAGCCAAGTGGAGGCTATCAACAAGGTTCTAGTTACAATGCTTTAGCGCACCATTGGCATGCACAAGTCCAACTGGCATTTTATTTTGTTCTCCGCCTTGTGGGCCTACCGAACATCAGTGAAGGATGCCACCGGGTTCACCCCGATCCAATTGGTTTATGGGTTGGAGGCTACCCTTCCGATTGAGTGCGAGATCCCTTCTTTGAAATTAGTTGTTGAATTACTCCCCAACACTACTCCGGTAGAAGAATGCCTTCTCTACCTAGAGCGACTAGACGAGACCAGTTGACTGGCCTCTCTAGCTATTGAAGCATAGAAGAAGAGAGTGAAACTCACTTCTATCATACTGTCCATCCTCGTTCTTTTGTTGAAGGAGATTTAGTCCTGCTTTATGATCAAGTGAATGACAAGCTGCGGGCAGGCAAATTCGAGCCTATGTGGCACGGGCCTTATATTGTAAAGCAAGTTTTGCAAAAAGGGGCCTATGAGCTGATTGATTATGAGGGGAATCCTCTATATAAACCTCGAAATGGGCTTTATCTGAAAAAATATTATGCATGAACCCCATGCACTCTGATTTGTACATACGTGTGTTCTTAGTAGGTGTGTTGTGTGTGTGTGTGTTTTCATGTTTTGGCTTGGTGTGTAGGCATAATTGCCACTTGTTGTGTCTTCTTGCTTCGTGTGCAGATGTCTGGTGCACCTTACGTTGGTTTCGCTGATGGTGCCTGCCATAGTAAACACAACTTGTCTTCTGTTGCATGGGTGATCTACGATCCTTACGGTGAGTTAGTAGACCTTCAAGGTGTTTGTCTGGGTTGTACCACAAACAATGTCACTGAATATAGTGTTGTTATCGAATTATTGACTGAGGCCATCAACCTCGGCATTCATGCATTTGTTGTGAATCTGGACTCCCAGCTTGTTGTCCACCAGCTTAATGGGCATTATTCTGTCAGAGATCATTGGATTTTAAGGTTGTATTTACGTGTTAAATTGTTAGAGAGGAATTTTGATTTCATCACATATCAACACATTCCAAGACGATTAAACACGTTAACTGATGCATTAGCTAATTATGTATTAGACAGACATTTGCATAACATGTAATCAAAATAGCATATAGAAGCATTAAAAACACAATAATAAACCATAGATATATATATATATATCATGTGGCACACCGAGGTGCTCAAAAAATAAATGTATATGTCCAAATAGGGTTTGTGCTCTCCATACATCTGAGACACATGTCTCTCAACAAATCAACAAGATAAAACCTAGGTGTCTACTGTGGTGGGTTATGCTCCCTATGGCATACCACCGCCCGTGCAACCCGTCTTAATAGTCAGTGTAACCTAGGAATCACTCCTACTGTGTGAATCTGAAACTCTATGCGGACCTCCTCGATCCCCATATAATCCACGATCCCTGCGGTCAGACCCTCAAGGTTCTGTGCCAATGTCTCTATCGAATCACTCGCCGGAGGAACCAAGGCTAGCTCCATGGTACCCTCTGGATCTCTCTGCGCCTCTGGAGCTAGTCCTACGGGTCTCACAGGTCCTACATCTGCAAGTACCATAGAGTATCTCATTAGGGAATATGCATGAAAAATCAAAAAACATCATAAAAAATAAAATTCAAAAAATAGCGTGATCAAGTGCTTTACCACCATCATCCCACTGATCGCCAGGGGGCAGCTGCATATTGGGATCACCGCGAAAATCCATCCCAGCATATGGCCAATCCTCTATAAAGATAGTCTAGTGCTCCAACCACTCACGGAACAATATCCCCCATGCCACTGGGCATCCGCCACCTCCTCGTGGCATCACATGAGCCCACTGAGTGATCCTAGTCGTTCTGTCTGAGGAACTTACCCTGTAAATTCCTACATGGTATCAGAGCACCAAAAGGACACCGCTCACAAACAGATCACAGATCAATACACCAGTATTTTGACGTGGTTAAAACCCTCAGAGAGGGAAACAGTCCACGGCCTGCGCCAACGTGGCTACTACAGGCAATTTATTAATAAAAGAATGAAAATTTACATAAGCTTCTCTCATGCACGGTTAACCTACAAATGACCCTCCATGCGCTTTAAATAGAATTCATGGACCAATCGGGTGTCAAGCCACAGATCAAGTGTCGGTAATACCGAGGAGAGAATGAACCGTCGGATCACTACATATCGTGACCGTCGGATTGTAAGTTACAAAATGTACAACGGTAAAGAAACACACTTTACCTAACTCTATACCTAACTCTATACTAGACCAAGTTGAACTTAACTATTTCCTATGTGTTGGAATATCCTAACAAGTCTCCCATGGTCTGGGCACATCCAAGTCCATATCCCGCAATTGCAGTGTCGACACTTGCTCCAGCATGAGCAGAATCAAGATGGATCTATATCCAAACTGTTTCGTCTCTCCGCGATGACAGTTGGTAAGCTTCCTCTTTATGTTTGTCGTCACCATCTCTGCCCAGTTGAACATGGTGGGATTAAGGCATTCGAGATTCAACTGTAGTTGAGTCTTCGATGCCTCATGTTGGGCTTGGGAGCCCACTACACTGGTCACCATAAATAGCACTGCACGAAGGACCATGTCGTCCACTGTTGGGATTGCCACCTTCCCACTCTTTGTTTTTCGTGCCCCAAGGCACACTTGTGCCATTATCATATCCAGTGATGCACCCTCGGGACATTGGCCCTCCAAGATTGGCCTCTCACCCCGTCGGGACAATCCGGTCAAAAAATACACGTCTGTGGAATCAAACTCGATATCTTGGCCGCGGATTATGAATTTCCCATCCGTCGGGTTCCATGCATGGATTATCAGCTCCAGTAGATCCGGTTGGGACCGGAGGTGAGGAGTGATAAAGAACTTTAGCAATCCACATGCGCGTAAGGCATTTCGACATCCGGCATCAGCAAAAGCCTCTTCGTCGTTAACATCATGGGTTCTCTCCTGCCAAATGAAGGACATGGTGCCCTGCATAACAAGAAAAAATGAATTAGAAACTCGGTTATCAAATTCAATCCTTAATTTGCATAAAAAAATCATTTTGCATCGCCATCACGACTGTTTTTAAAACAGCCGTGATGATGTGAGGTTGATAGTTCAAATTTTTCGCGGTCAACGTGGAAGTACATCACATTCCCGCGATGACCTCGGAGTGTTACGTGTAAGTCATGCTCGGTCATCGCGGACCTGATCAGTAAACCTGTGATGACCGAGCGGTAGACCCATGTTCAAAAATCCGCTCAAACTCCCATGTCCAATGATTAAATTCAACAAAAAACCACTCAAATGAAGCGCATGAGAATATCTACTTACTTGGCAAAAGTTTCGTGTCGAACCGTCAACGAACGAGGCCGCAATCAACTCGAGAAGTTAGCTCTGGTTGGTGCTCCAAAATTCTCCAATGGTAAATGAATAGTACAATGGTAAAAATGAAATGAATTACCCCCTTTTTATAGTCATTTTTCAAAATATTTACAATTGCACTTTAGAATGTGGGTTTTTTTCCATTTTCGCATAATTAATTGGAGTCTTTTGGTTTCTAATTATCTATTTATCATTTATGTCGAATGGGTCTTATGTTTTGACATGTTTGTGCAGAGCTATAGGTGGTGGAATTACACATACTTTGTGGGCACTTGGTCTGGAAAGTCGTCTTTAACGCTGTTTTCTGACTTTAAAAACGAAAAGATTGTGGATTTTTCCCTTTCGACTCGTTCCACGAAATGAAAGGTGGTATACTTTAAGCTCTTTTTTCGACCATTTAAATGAGAAAAGATTGCTGAGATTTTGTCGTTTTAGGCACGTTATTGGTAACGAAACGACGTGGTATCGATCGCTTTTTTACTTTTTCGGGTCGACACCACTAATTACGAAAAGTACTCCTTGATCATAATGGTCAAGCAGTTCTTTCGAGTATTTTTTTATACTTTTTCGGGCTCGAGAGACACAAATTTACGAAAAAGGACCCCCCTGGAGTTTTCCTTTCCGTTGCTTTTTCAAACTCCCTAAACATGAAAAATACTCCAAGTTTTACCTATGTCAGACTCGTTAAACCCTGACAACGTTAAACTCATCACCATGACGAGACTCGAGCTTTTCCTCTCTAGGGCTAGTTAAACTATTCCTAGGTTGGGTTCAACAACAGGTTTATCATTGATTGTCTATGGTAGTGAGTCACTCTTGAACATCGACACTTTTGCTTCTTGTCGGGTTGGGACATCCATACATCGTCATTTGGCCTTCTGTGGGTTTGGGTTTTCATTTAGCCTCATTCCATCTGATCTATGTCATCTTCATTAAGCCTCTGATCCATTGGTACCTAAATGTTGCCACCCTCGGGAGTGGTGTCGCCGACATGTTCAAGATTATAATCCTTCTGCGGTTTACACCTCTGTCTCCCTCTCTGATACTTTGTTTCACCATATACCTCTTGTTCCTCGTCTCATGTCATTGATGGGGGAAACATTATGTCCCTCCTGCAACGGATCGTCTCCTATCGACTTCAGCTCATTATCTAGGCGATCGATCTAGAGATCCCCTTTGGTACCTTGGAACTTGCATGCCTCAATGGCAAGTTTTTCGCACCTGACGGTCGACTTGCATCATTGGTCGTCGATTGGGTGATTCCATGAGTGTTCGACTTCAGCTCCTTCTTCACACTTCGTGGGTTGTACTGGACAGTACGTTGAGAAACATTGGCATTATTGGTGGTTTCTCTCATGCTTGTTAACGGTTTACATCATCGATCGGTAATCAAGCGACTTTCTCTCATGCTCAACTTCAGCACCTCTATTCGCATGTCATAATTTGTACTATGGTTGGTTGGGTTCAAGACCCCAAACTCAGATTACACATGTTCAGGCTACGTGGATTGGTTTGTGATTACATGACTCGTTGATGGATGGCTGCAACCATACCTGAGTCTTCATGGATGGCTGCGACCATACCTTTGTCATTTTCATAGTCTCATTAGCTGGATGGCTGCGTCCATACCACAGACCTTGTTTATATGTCAGTTGGATCGTTGCATCCATGCCTAGACTACATGTACTTCACTATCAAAGATCTTGTGCTTGCGCCTACAGGTTCTTTCAAATGGTGTTCCAGCTCAGTTGTTTTGTAAAGCATTTCACCCCTCCCACTCTCTCGGGCTTCATACTTTAGGGGGCATCTGTTACACAGAAATTTATCACCGCCTTCACTCCCGGTCTTTCCACTGTGTCATGTGTCCAAGTCAAACATGCCCATGACAAACAAATGCTCTCCTATGCTGCCAATTGACCCACTTTTCCTAAGTTATCTGCCTAATTGTGGTTATGGGCTTAATAAACGCGCTGAAAGGCGCTCATGAACAGTCCATTCGCACTGCCAGCATGGAAGTACATCTGATTCCCACGATGGCTCGATTTTATGCACCAGCGCGGGGCTATGTGTTAACTTCAGCGATGATCTGACAGGCTACATTGATCACTAGCGATGTAAGCGTTGAAGCTCAGCTTTGTTCCCACGATGATCCAGATTGGGCAAATTTGTTTCAATAGTCAGCCTTCCAGATGACTCCAGACCTGGTTGTTGGCCTAGTTTATGTCGCCCTTCCTTCCTTGTTGTGGAAGTTCTGTCAATTGTGCTACCTTCCTTGATTATAAGCTCTCCCTTCCACCTTTCATGGAGGCTCCTTCTCCTATTTAAACACTCACTTTTGATATGATCAACTAGTTGGCTAGTTGGTAGTTGGAGAAATCTTGGTTTGTACAGTGCTATTAGTGCTTTGATAGATAGCTGGTGTGAGTGTGATAAGTGTGAGAGTGTTGCTAGTTTGGGGAAGGTTATGAAGGGCCCTTGATTCCATGTTAAACTCGTGAGTGAGAGAGAGAGACTAGTATGTTGGGAGATCCATCATCATAGAGTGAATGCTTGAAGAACATGCTAGCTGGATCCCTCTGAGAAGGCTTGTGACGTCAAGACTTTGGTTGTAAGCTGACTCTTATTTCATTAGTAATGTAATCAATGATGTCTTTGTTGTAAGCTGACTTTGTTGTATTTCCTTTGCTTTGTTTTAGGTTGATCACTCATTGAGGAGAAGGAAGCGGAGGGTGAAGCAGCAAACGGAACTCCATCGACCACCGGTTGAGGTAGGCCTCCAAATTTAAATTGTTTAAGTTGATCTATCCTTGTTTGTGACTAGACCCACTCTAGGGCTAGAGGGGTTGCCTCTGTCTGCAGAGGACACACTTTCCTGCATCACAAATTGGCGACTCTGCTGGGGAGTCTATCCTATGTTTTTCTCTTTGCTCTTCTTTTGATTTTAAAATTGGTCTCTCTTTGCTTCTGGGGATTGATTATCAGTTTTTTAGATCACCTGGATTGATCTGGGAGGTCTCTTTATTTCCTGGTTTCTTGGTTGGGTTTTGTTTGGGAGTATTTGGCTCGATTGCCTTTGTTTTTTGCATCATCGTGGATATTAGTCTAACAGTCATGCTGACATCGCAATCACCCTTTTGTGAAATCTTGTGCATCACGGATTAACGCCACACAATCGCGACGATCCTAGAAATCGGATCATCGCGGGAAAGACATGTAGTCCCGTGCTGACAACGCTCTATTGCTACAGCTAGCTCTTTATCAGCACTAGTTTCTAATGTTCTACTCGCGATGATGCCTATAGAATTGATTTTTTCAGTTCTGTCTCCTGAATTTGCTAGTCACCTTTGTCCCTCTGCCTTTTTTCTTGCTCAGTCACTTGTTTTTCATTGATTATGGTCAAGGCACTCTTTCACTGGCTTTGATTAGATGAGTCTTGCTTTTTTGTCCATGTGACGTTGTTCATTGTTTCAATCTCCTTGAATCAACTGTCTTGGTTTTTGGTTTGTCCGAGATTCATTTGCAGCTCTTTTATTTGTTTGATTGAGCCTTCCTCGCTCTTTGTTTCTGGTTGATTTTTGGTGATAGTTATTGAACCAGTCTTTGATTGATTCGATCTCTTTTCGCTTCCGAGCATAGATCACAATTGTTTGGGCCAACCAGTCCTTTCACACTTGCTTGTTTGCTCCGTTGAATTTAAAGCATAAAAAAAATCAAGAGTTTGCATTTGTTTTTGTGTGTGAAAGTGAAAGGGAATTTGCATTTCAAAGTTTCATTTTTAAAAGTGAACGATTAGATCTTTCATTAGTAGTTCTCATGCACTGTAGGAATTGATGCTTGTGTGAATTGTGCGATTGCATTCATCTTGGTCTTCTTGGTTTGGAAATGATCTCTCTACCCTCTTGTAGGTAGGTGTTCATTGAAGAAAAGGATTTTTTATTCATTTTAGCTGCATCCTAGGATACATATGGTATGGCCTGAAACCGAAACATAATTCAAGATCAACCTTAAAATGAACTAAATAAATCTAACAACACATTGGAACATAACGCTCATTATTTAGAGGTCTAGGCTAGAGACGTGCTCCAGCGTCGTTAAACCTAGTCACTATTGTTTTCACTCAAGGTTGGGTGATTCCTCCTTCTGTGACTCAATAGTGGTCTAGTACGGAATTGTGCTCCCACATAGCGTCGAGTATATGGGGAGACCCCACTAGGTTATTATCCTTTATCCATAGGAAGCTATGTCTACCGCCTTACGACCTGTAATGCACCGAACACAGCATTCAGGGAGATTGACCGCCGTACGGAAAATCCTTGGTTTTCATACGATTTCCAAGGTGTATATGCAGTTTTACAGATTGTCTGGTAAAGCTTTTGCCTAGTTCTCCAGAGTAGTCACTTTTGATCCTTTTCAGACTCCCTAAAAGAAAAGGTTCATCTGAGCATTTGTCACTTCGGGTTCATTAAACATTTGAAGGCGACTAGAGTCATCTTTTTGTCCTATTCTCGACTCTTTAAAGATGAAAAGGTCAAGTTATGTCCTTGTGTCTTAAAATTTATTCACCTGCGATCACACGCCCTGTTAGATTCTGTTTGTTGGCCGTTTGATTGTGTGTCTTGACTCTTTTTCAGCCCCGTGTGTGATTTTTAGTTTTGATGGCAACTTTTCCAGAGTTCACCAACCCAAGAATCCCCTCTGACGGGAATCTTGGTCATTTTTCTCCTTTTGGGAATGTTGGTGCTCCTTACATGGCAATGTTGTCCCTTCCTGGGTTAACTGTTGGGTTGCATGTTTGGTTGTTCTTGTTACACAGTAATTTATCACCGTCCCTGTTACCCCTCTCCCGCATCTTGGAGGATTCATTCTGGGACCCATGAGAAGTGACATGACCTGCAAACACTTGCATTACATTCCCCTAAGTATGAACTTCATTTGCCCTGAAGACATCTTCTGCAAAAAACCCATAAAAACAACCCTTTTTCCATTGGCGCGGTTTCATTGTGTATCACTCACGCCAATGGGGGAAATCCTCCAAAGAGGGCGCGCCAGCTAGCGCTTTGTCTCAAAGTCGCACTCGCGCCAGCCAAAATGGGTAGTGTTTTTAACAAACCAACATCCGAAGATTCTTCTTAACCCACTCCTAAACTGAATCTATCTTGAGTTGGTTTGGTTTGGCTTTGAATCTCCATAGAAGGGAAGTGGTTTGCCACCTCTCATGGAAGCTTCTTAGTGATAAAGCCAATCGCATGAATATGGTCGATGATCCTAACTCCTCCCCCTCTATCTATAAAAGCTTGTCCTTTTGCCTTTGACATGCTAGTTCCAGAATTCCAAAGATTGAGAATTGTCAAGTTCATGCTGCAAGAAGCCTTCTTCATTCCCATAAGGCTAAACATAAAGTAAGGAGATTCTTGTCCAAATAACCAAGGAGAGAGAGGCTTGTTCCCCATTCCCAACAAGCTTTACAAGACATGTGCTACTGATCACCCAGCCAAAGGGGGATTTGACGACAGAACTATGGTTGTATTCTTCTTTGTTTATCAATAATAGACGACTATTATTATGGTTCCACCCCTATTGTCTTTTGTAATGATGCTGAGTTATATCCTTTCTGACTGATATATAGTTGCATCTATTGGATTTTATGCTTGTGTTTGTGTCGTTCTTTGCGTGTGCAAGTGTCCATTCACAGAGATCATGGGGATCGTGACCGGCTGGAGTGAAGGAACGGGAGCGTCAACTCTTCTACAAGTACTAGCGTCGGAATCCAGGTAGGCCCTCATCATTGGTCTTTGATTTGCAATTAGGAACTTGCGTGATAAAGTTGTTTGATTGTTTCTAGACCCAATTTGGGCTAGTAGGGATCGCCTCTATCCGCAAAGGGGATTTACCTCCACAACAATTTGGCGACTCCGCTGGGGAGTTAGTTCTTTGTCTTATTTTTTGATTTGTCTTGTTTTTTGATTGGTAAACTTTATATGGAGCTTGAAGTACGGCCAGATAGCCTTCGAAATTCTATTGCTTTACATTAGCGAAGTAGATCAATGCCACTTTAGTCCATCTCTAGTTTGGTTTACAAACAGAACGGCTTGGAACTTGCCTTGTTTCTTGGTTGTTTCTTGGTTTTTCCTACTTGGTTAGCCTTCTGGGTTGAGTTCTTGTGCTGCTTCTTGTCCCTTGGTGTACCTGGTTACTGTTGGCCTAGCTTTGGCTTGCTTGTTTTTTATTTTTCCATAGCAAACTTGATTGGCGCGCTTTTATAGCGTTACAGTCACGCCAATTGGCGCTTGTTGCTCATTGACAATCCGTGCCAATCCCTGAAAGGTGTTAGTTGCAGCCTGACAGTCACGCCAGGCCTGGGAACTTTTGAAGTTTGCTTGGTTCTGAGCCTCCTGAGCTTAGTTTTTGTTCTAGGTACCTTTTTTCGACTACTTGAGTGTATTTGAGTGTTCTTTGACTGGCTTTAATCTTTACCCTTTGGGTGTTTTCTTTTTTCCATCGATTTCACATTTCTAGCCCTAGGGCATCTAGTGGCTTTATGTGTCGAGCCTTCCTCAAGTGTTTTTGATCTTCTATTGGTCCAATCGACTCTATGATTACTCCCTTGCACTTGTTTGGTGCTTGTAAATCGTTTTATTTTGTTATTTGGGTGACTTGCTTCGTTTTCACTTGAATTCCGCTTTGTTTCACTTTGAGCCTAGATTACACGGCTCATTGGTGCCTTTGGGATTTTTCTCGTTCTTTGGAGGTTTGTTTTGTGATTTAGGGATCTGAATGTGTTTGTATTGAGTAGAATTTGTTTGTTATCATTTCTCAAAGTTTGTTTAGTGCATTTTGCCATCAACATAAAAGAAAAGATCTCTTTTGCTTTGTACTAGTTAATGAGAATTAGAGCTTTTCATTGTGATTAGTGATTAGTGATCTTGAAGAAAAGTTTGTTAATTTCCATTAGCTGCATTAGAGAGGTTCTTTGTTGTTTTGTGATCATTTCGTTTGCATGAAAGCTCTCAAAACCTCTCATAACTAGCATTCATCGAATGAAATGACATATTTTGGCATATAGTTCGCATCTAGGGAATTTTGAGACATTACGTACAGTAAGGCCTGAAAACTGAAACCTAATGAAAGATCAACTTTAAAATGAACTGAATGAATCTAAAAATGCATTGGAACATAACGCACACTATTTAGAGGTCTAGGCTAGAGATGTGCTCCGGCGTCATTAAACCTAGTCACTTTTGTTTCCACTCAAGGTTGGGTGATTCCTCCTTCTGTGACTCAATAGTGGTCTAGTACAGATTTGTGCTCCCACGTACCGTCAAGTATATGGGGAGACCCCACTAGGTTATCATCCTTTATCCATAGGAAGCCATGTTTGCCACCTTACGACCCGTAACGCACCGAACACAACATTCGGGAAGATTGACTGCCGTACGGAAAGTCCATGGTTTTCATACGATTGCCAAGGTGTATATGCAGTTTTACGGATTGTCTGCTAGACCTTTTGCCTAGTTCTCCAAAGTGGTCACTTTTCGATCCTTTTCGGATTCCCTAAAAGAAAAGGCTCACCTGAGCATTTGTCACTTCGGGCTCACTAAACATTCGAAGGCGACTAGAGACATCCTTTTTTCTTTTCTCGACTCTTTAAAGATGAAAAGGTCAAGTTATGCCCTTGTGCCTTAAAATTTATTCAGCCACGTTCACACTTACCCTGTTAGATCTTGTTTGCGTTAGTTTGAGTAGCGTCCTTTCTCGTTAGTTTGTCTAGGATTTTTTGAATCGAATCATCCTGGCGGAATCATTGATCCTGTCTCCCATCCCTAGTGACCAAGGTTCTCCTTCTTCTGCTGCTCCTGAGACACCGGTTGGTAGTGACACTTTCCCTGTTATTCCGAGTGTCCAATGCTGAACTCTTGCGCTCCAAAAGATGATTTTAATGATCTACATTGGAACCCTGTTTGGGAGCCTTCCGAAGAAGATACTCCTTTTACTCCTACTGGTGTTTCGGTCCCAATGGCTTCCTCTGATATGGATGACACATCTCCCATCGCAAGTGAGACACCCACTGCGACGAGTGTCGAAACTCCTATCTCGGTCGTAACCCTACCCTTCAGTGTCACCCCTCTTGGTGTCATGTTTCCCTTACGCTATAGAGCTTTGAGGGATGTTATGGGTTCTAGGAACTCCTCCTCGGGTACCATGTGGGATTACAACATCACTCCCACTACGGGATCTTTTATTCCTCAAATTCACAATACAGTTGTCACTTCAGTCCTAACTATTCTGACTATTTGTGTAGCGTCTTCAGCACCTGTTGTTAGTGCCATTACGACATCCTCGATTGTAACTATTGTTGCTTGTCCGTCGCACAGTTCAGTAAACAGTGGCTAGTCGTTACCTACATCCGGAGTTGTCGGTCCTACACTTAGTGCCCCACCTTTTTCTGGTTCCATTCCAGCAGGGGAGTCATACAATCAGTATTTGCAAGCCATCCACAATCCGGGCGCGCAAGGTCCAGTTCATTATTATGACCCCGTAGGGCATCATCTCTATATTGGGTCCTTGCCATCTCAGCCTGCGGTTGAGGTCTCAGTCCCATTAAGTGTTGCTTGGGGTACCACTCGTTATGGTGGTGGCGAAGCACCTCTTTTGGATTAAGGACCATCTTATCAAGGTCAGCCGTCTTACACGCATCCTTCTTATGGGCAGCCTGGAGGCCCACAAGGACAACCCTTTTAGGGACAACCTTCGGCCTATGGTGGTCCATCTTTCACTTGTCTTGGGCAACCCTCTGGAAATCCAAGACAACCTTATATGCAACAAGGACAACCTGGGATCCAGCAGGGGTACCCTTTTGGGTAGGGTGGTTAGCCTTACGTACAGCAAGGCCAACCCACTGCCTAGTCTGGTCAACTGTCTAGACAAGTTGGTCAACCTCAAGGTCAACCAACCATCTAGTCTGCTTAGCCATCGATTCCGCAAGGAAAACCCTCGGTTGTACAAGGAAAACCCAACACCCAGCAAGCTCAACCTTCTAGGCAAGTGGGTCAATCCCAAACTCAACCAGGGCAACCTTCCGGCCAGATGGCCCAACCTCAATCCTCTCAAGGACATCTCTCTGGGCCTGCTCAACCTGGCATGCAAATGGTTATTGCTTCTCAGGCTCAACCTGGTTTTCAGCCCCAGGCTGGGCCCCAAATCCAAACTGGTCTTCAGATGCAAGGTGGGTTTCAATCTCAACCTTCTTATCAAGCGCAGCCTGGTTCCCAGGTTCAGTATGGAGCTAAACAACCTTATGGTTACCAACAACCCCAGGGGCAAGCTCAGTTTGCCCCCAACCAAAATTATCAACAAATGTAGGTCACTCCTTATCAGAATTACTAGCAATAGTATGTTGCTCTTGCAGGCCAAGTTGATAATCAATGGGGTGCTGGGGGGCAAGTCCAAAGTCAGCCGTCCAGTTATGGCTATAACCCCTATGGACAGAATCCCTATGGATAGAACCCCTATGGGCCAGGTCCGTCTGGACAAAATCAATGGGGGCAACCAACAACTGGTTGGAACCCTAGTGCTACCTCTTATCCACGGCCACAAATGTCCTTCAATCCTCATTTACCCTTCTTAGCAACATTGGAACTACTGGATGTGTCCAAATTGACTAATGATCCTATATTTCATAATCCATTCTGGCCACCAATTCCAACCAAGATTCCCGGTGATTGTCCCAAATTCGATGGCAAAGCTAGAGAAGACCCCCAAGCCCACGTTATGACTTATCACCTTTGGTGTTCGTCAAATTCATGGTTTGATGATTCAATCCGGCTCCGCCTTTTCCAAAGGACTCTCACTGGCTCTGCTGCTAAGTGGTATATTGAGCTAACTCGCGGATCCTTTCAAGATTTTAACTCGTTGGCAATGGCATTTCTAACTCATTTTCAGTTTCCCATTCGGTATGAGACGAGAACGCGTCTCCTCACGTCTCTTAAACAGGACACAGCCATGCACATATCCGATCATATACATGAATGGAGATGGCATCGTCATTTGATCAAGTTCTATATTCCTGATCAGCTCCTAACCGATTGGTTTACAACCCCCTTTGTCCCTGCAATCGCGCGAGACATTTCTATGGGAGCTTGTGTAACTGAGGAGCAGGCTATTGTGTGTGCTCAGTACCTTGACTTGGTATATTCCCAGTCTGGTACCCTATATGATTATTTGCCTAACGCCCTGAGGCCCGGAACATCCAAAGCTCTGCCAAAGCCATCTGTTGATGGTGTTCTTGGCTCTGTAAATCCGTCTTCTAAGAAATCTTCCGCGAACCTTGGGAAGAAAAAATCGAGTGCTTCGAACGAAAATACTTCTCACGGTGTGTCTAATTCTGGAAATACTTCTGAGGTTAACATCGTTCAATCCACCACGGTAGATAAAGCCTCGAAAGGAAAGAAGAAAGGGAAAGAAAAAAATAAATCTGATCAACCCAAGCAGGACTCCCCTAAACCTCCACCTAAGGAAGGAGCCAAACGTAAACCCAAGTATCCTTGTCTTATCTGTGATGACGATCACTATACCAAACAATGCCCAAGGCGGTCCGAAGTTAGTCATTTATTGAAAGGTGCTCCTGGGACTCCTGCGGTGCTGAAAGAACCTTTCCCCTCACAACAAACGCAAATGGTGGCTGACCCATCCTCATCTTCTTCTCCCTTTGGTTCCCAAGTGTTCATGGCTGGAACGATTCCCGTTCACATTACTACTCGAGCAAAAGAATGTCCGTCACCTACTGGGAAAGAGCCTGAGGTTTCCTCAGGTGCTCCTCTGTCCTATTCTGGTCCACTCCATATCGAGAGACCTAGCACTGAGAAGCCTATTCGACCCCCTCCTAAAGGTGTACTTCGGAGATCTTCTTACAACCCTAATGCTCATGTTGCCTAGCATTAGAGCATCGTTGAGGACTTAGCTCAGGCTCCGTCAACTATGTCCGCTCTAGAAGTTCTCCAGAGCTACCCCCGAGAGGAAGTCCCTGCTATCAGCCATCGGTGGAATCGACCCGGCCGACTAGGATTTGATCACTTTTGATCTCGAGAGCCATGTTGATCCGGATTTAAAGAAGAACACAATAGATTACAGAGATAACCATAAATACAGAGATGCGATAACCATAAATAAAGAGATGCAGCGGAAATAACACTTCATTTCATTAATGGAAAATATCGAAATATGTTTACAACCAGAATTGGAATAAACCAGCTAGGACGATGGTAGCTTATCTCTGAGAAGAGATGTGCGGCTACATGTCTCTGAACTCTTCCGAACTTGTGTTACAATGAGGCTCGAAGGCCTATTTATTATTGAGAAACAATGGAAAACCCTTCACATTCCAAAACCGACCCTTAGAAGATGAAACGCCAAATTGTGGGCCCCGTTTTGGGTAAATTGGTACATCAATTTCCCGGGGTCGTAACTTTGGCATACGATCTCCGTTTGACGGGTACAATAGCTCATTAGAAAGATCTATTCGAGTACTATCACTGTTGGAACGGGGAACATCGGTCCATCACTTACATCCATGTTTCCCATGGATTCCCCAAAAAACGTCGTTTAGGGCCTCAAAACGGCTCCGGAAGTTCAGGACCCGAAAAACTGCTAAAAATAGTAAGTTGTGCTACAATCAAGGAAACTGAAAATGCTGAAAGAGACAATTGTGGGGTCCAAATGGGATAGGTGGGTGGCCACCAACATCCACCTGGATCAGGAAGTTGCCTATAGGTTGCTATCCTCGCCATAGGTAATTAATTCAGCTGTGTTCTAGACCATGATACACTGAACAGAACATTTGGGAAGATTTCCTACACGTATGTTAAGTCCTTAGTTCTCCAAGGTGTACATTGCAGATCACAGTTGCATGGAAAACCCTTTTCTTAATTTACCCACTTTTTTGTGTCTTTAATTTCTAAAATCAATTAATTGATAGGGAAACAACATCCTTACATGGAACAATGACTTAGTGGATCTTAGGTTGAGACTAATAGAAATAGTTCTAGAGTCTACCAATCAAGCACCCCTCTGATAGGAATCTTGGTCCCTTTTCTTCTTTTGGATATATTGATGTTCCTTATATGGCAACGTTGTCTCTTCCTGGATTTATCATTGGTTTTCTAGTTTAGTTTTTTTTACCCATATGGTTCTGAATGTCCAAACTTCTTCTCAACCATGTAGTCCTCCACTTGAACAAGTTGTTCCTAAAGTTAACCCTTTTCCATATTTACCTATTGTTTATTCAACCCTTTCTTTGTCATTTCATGGTGAAAGTACTCATTATAGTAACCAAGAAAATAAGAAGAAGTATAAAAGGATGAAGAGGAAGAAGCGAAATAACCAGGGGGCATCTAAGTAACCATTGTTACCCATACAATTAGTATGGACAAATATTCCAATCAGCCCTACAAAGTTAAATTCCCTTTCATGTTCTATAAGGGTTACCACCTTCTTATATATTTTCGTGGTATTGCCAAGATATTAGAAGTATGGTCTATGGGTTCACATCAACCTTTTTCATCAGCTTTTGTAGATCATGCTAGTGACAAACCTTCACCTAGTGATAGTAAATTCCACTCGAAGAAGGGAAAATTCAATTTTCCCTATAGGTTATGGGAATGGAATCAACCTATTCAACATTTTCCCTATATGGATAAAGCCTCAAAAGCATTGGAAAAAATTACAGCTCCTAAACCTTGCCTTCTAGCTAATTATCAAAAGATTTCCCCTAATCCTACACTAGTTTATGGAGTGATTAATCAAGATTTGTCTCCATCCATTTCCACTCTCTATAAAAATGAATCCCATGAGTTTTTTCCTGAAAAGCATTGGTTGAGAAAATTGTTGACTCGATTTCGCCTTCATTCAGTCATATATTTCCCGTAGAGAGTGAACTTCATACCACTCAGGTTAATATTGTTTCTTCATATTCCAATGAATTGAGGGGTAATCAACCAATTTTAATGGTAGAAATGGACAATCCTCCCATTCCCATGGCACTAGGAGGAAATTCTCTCTTTCCCATGACACCCCCTCCAAGTAGTGTGGTCACTTATTTTGATTGGATTCAAGTGGCAGAATATCATCTTCCTCGCTACATGCCCTTATAGATCATAGTATAGGTTTATAATATGACAGTACCTAGCATAGTCATGTAAGAAGGTGAAATTGTTAGTTTTGTATCCTCAACTACTCAAAAAGGTTTACGTTCTCTACATATTGCTTCTCTTACCTAGAATATGTTGGCATTTAATAGAGGAACAAGTCAACCGCTGGGGTTCCTTCTTCAGTTTCCTATTACTTTGGCAGGAAATACTATCCATATTGATGTGGTGGTATTCTAAGGCCCTTTGGATTTTAATATACTCCTTGGGTGTGACTATGTTTATGTCACGGGAGATTTTTTCTCTTCACTCTTTCAAGTGATGTGTTTCACACATGAGGGAAGAATCATGAGCATTGACTATCTTTTGTTTATTTGTCCTAATTTGACTCCCAATCGACCAACATGCCTAAATGGTCCTTATATTGAAGTGGTATATCCCACGCCATAGGTAAATTATGAGGCAAACTATCCCATGCCCATGCCTACTAATGGAGAGGAGTATCTCATTGTTTTCTCAACTTTGTTTGACCTAGATTGAGTAGGAGATATGGTAAGTCATTTACTGGGGGCATCATAGTCCCATCCATACTTTGGATCATTTGATACCCTTGTAGAGTATCATTATCCAATATGATGAGAACCTCTTAGAATCCATGGCCTTCTATAGGTCATGATCAAGGTTCTCGGAGCAGAGTTGCTTCTTTTGTCTCAAGCTCATTAACAAAATGAAACAACATTTCCAGAGTAGAGTTCCATTAGGGGATTTTTTTTAGGTCTAAAATGGGCCTCCTAAGGAAATTATAAAATAATAGTGGAAATAATAAAATAGGATTAGATGACATAATCAAATTTTAAAGGGAAAAAAAGAAAAAACTATTTTTTCAACTCATATTTTCAACTTATCGCCGTATGGGTTTACTCAAATTTCGAGTGGAGATACTCATTGGATGCATAATTTGATTCCTCATCCAAGGATTACCCATGTTTCCTACATTTGATGGACCTTGCTACACGAAAACTAAGAAATACATGAAAAACATGATTGCAATCATGTTTTTTCATGTATTCCTACTTTTTCTTGTAGTAGCATCCATCGAAAGTATGAAACATGGGTATGCTTTGGAGGAGGAATCAAATTATGCATCAAATGAGTGTTTTCACTCAAAATTTGAGTAAACACATAGGGAGATAGGTTGAAAATACAATTTGAAAAATCATTTTTATTATTTTATTATGTTTTAATCTTTTTAGTTTTTTACTCCAAAAATGGTGAATCATCCCCCATTGTTGACATCATCATCTTGAATTCTATTGGTCCTTACAAAGTTTATTTTGGTTGTACATTTTTCTTAGGAGGCCCATTTTAGACCTCAAAAGTCCCCTAATGCTTGTCTTTTGTCAATAGCGTTAAAAAATGAAGCAAGGCATTATGATTATAACTACTTTTCTATAGCTACTTTTGTTGTGCCAATCTAATTTAAAAATGAAAAAAAAATATGAGAAGAGTTCACTATCTTGTGTTAAGCTTGCTAAAAAATGAAACATATATCCTTGCAATTTGATTCATTGATTAAATCTCGTAAATTCCTCGTCGAGTATTTACTTGATCTCATAAATGAACCTTCATTCCATCCACCTATTAGTAACCAGTGGTTTACTTCAGTGAATAAAATCGATCTTAGGGGGGATGTACCTTGAATTGAGTCATCATGTTGGGGACATTCAAACTTATTTCAAGCATAGTTTGTCTCTGTTTCAAATTTTTGTAAGAATGAACCCAATTTCAAGCATAGTGTTATCACCAAAAATTTAATCATCTAGCCTAATTTACTAGATGGATCAATGTACACCATGTAAAGCCAATTTTACCATAGTAAAATTGCTTTCACTATGAGAAATTCCCTAATAAACTGCCTTTATTAAGTAATTTATAGTTAAACCCATCAAGAATAATTAAATAAATCATTATTTATTTAATTTTATTCTAGGAATAATTAATTAAACCATGGTTTTATTATTATTCCTTTTCAAATTTGACCCAATCATGAAAAATAAACATATGAATCATTATTTATCTTATTTTTCTAAGAATAATTAATTAATCACTAATTAATTATTATTGTTTGTCAAATTTGACTGAATCCCTTATGAATAATTAAATAAATCCTTATTTGGTTCTTATTCCTTAACTAATTCCTTGAGATGATAAATAAATCATTTATTTATTTATTATTTCTAAATAAAAGTTTAAATACTTTTTCCCTCCTAACAAAATACAATAAAATATCCCAAGTGGTTATTCCAAGAATGGGATCAATAATATTTTATTATTGCTCATTATTCCAAGACAGCTCAATATTTTGTTATAAATAGAAGGGTTTTCCATTCATTATTCACTGTCGATTATTTTCATTGTTGCACTCATTGTTGTAACTCTGATTATTTTCATTGTTGCACACCATATTTTTGTTGGGTTTACACATTATCGAGGAGAGAGACTCTACATAATTTTAAGATGTTTGAGGATAGCCAAGAACCCATCCCATAGAGGGGGACTAGTAATATTTATCTGTTCTCTTCACAAGTGTTATAATAAAAATATTCTTTACATATCTGGTTTCCATTGGATGATTGGACTTATCAATCTTTCTTTTGCTATTTAAGTATGATTGTGGCATAGGTCTAGACTTTTGTAAGTTTTGTTTCTATCAGTTGCTACAGAGCTACAATGTTTAGCAACCGTTTCTAGTGTTGATATTGTTTGTCATCTGCAATCTTATGTGGTTTCTTTTTATATATCATTGAGAAGAAAACACTACAAAAAAATTGGTGACTCCGTTAGGGAATAATTTCAATTCAAAAAAATGGGTTTCCGATACAAAATTGGCGATTACACTGGGTTTTATACTTTAGAACTAGAAACCTGGGTGACATTTAGTTTTTAGCTTAGGGTTTCTTCTTTTTCCAATTCTCTTAATGTTTCCTAGTTTTTTAACCCTGGATCTAATAAATTTCTAACTTCCACAAGCTTTTTGGTATTTTCTGCAGGTCACAAGAACCAGTCGTGACCAAGGTAACACTTTTTTTCAATATTTTCATACCGAGATCCATGGAGTAGAAATCACACTTTTTAGCCCAAAAAGTGTGATCCCTACAGAGAAACAGGTTAGTGCTTGTGATTTATGAGTTTTAGGTTTTTTTCTCATATATGTTCCTCTGTTTTGTAGAGAGTTGTCTACAACATTGCCTAACCTTTGTCTCATCTCGATTAGGCCTTGATCCACTATGATTTACTCATCGAAGTCATATTTAACCTCCCATAGGGATTCTAGTCTGCTTCCTCCTTTGTAGGAGGAGTTTAGCTGAGTGAGTAGTTTGAGTTTTTGCAGCGCTTTCAACCACATTTTCCAAATTTGTACCCTTATGTTTCATATTTTTTAAGATAGCTTGTTATCATCCATAGTGTCACATTTACACTTGTTTGGTCATTTGCCTTAGGGTCCCATTGGTTTCCCCTAGGTGTTTCACCCATATCCTTATGTTTTTGTGGCGATCTCCCCCTATGGTCTTTTACTATTACTACACCACTTTTTGGCATCCTAGTGTCACTTGATCCCAGTCACACCGAAATTTAGATCTCTTGACCATTTTAGCGTATCTTCCATCGATCTAGCCACCATGCAGTATAATGTTTCCAAACACAGTTTGGGTGGGGTTTAATTAATTGTTTTGTTGTTCATTTTCTGTTATTAATTTCAGTTTATGTTTAACAAATTTTTTTCTTTTTTAAAAACACGATATGGGATTAATCAATTAATACACTTCCACACACAAGCATACCTTAAGCAAAGGGTATTGGTTTACAATATCAAGCCAAGACTCAACATAAGAAATTTATCTCCTAGCATTGAGACAAAGATATATTGTTAATCGGCCTTCAGCATTTTTGTGTCATGTGTGTCCTACCACCATAGCGCCACCAAGGCATTTATTGTAGAGACTATTAGACCTTCACCCCTAGTTTCCACTTGGGAATATTACTCCATGATCTAGATTTAAACAGGAACGTAATAAAATACAGAGATAACCATATACATAAAGATGCAGTGGAAATAATACTTCATTTCATTAATGGAAAATACTGAAATATGCTTACAACTGGAAATAGAAATAAACCAGCTAGGGCGATGGTAGCTTATC
>APFE031692685.1:24530-34709 GCA_000404065.3 Pinus taeda
AAAAACCCTTCACATTCCAAAACCTAACCCTGGAAGATGAAATGCCAAATTGTGGGCCCCATTTTTGGGTAAGTTGGTACATCAACTTCCCGAGGTCGCGAATTGGTCATCTTATCTCCGTTTGACGTGCATGATAGCCCATTAGAAAGATCTCTCCGAGGAATACGACGGAAAAGACTATTTTTAGGACCCAAAAAACTACTAAAAATAGTAAATTGTGCTATAATTAAGGAAAGTGAAAGAACTAAAAGAAGCACTAGAGGGGATCCACGTGGAATTAGCAGGTGGCCACCAATATCCACCTGGATCACTCCACCCTATCTAGTTCGAGTTCATAGACCTCTATGTCCCTATACTGACTCTTCTCTTGGTTCTTCTGATTCCAAGCCTCCTCCACTGCATATTGTCACCATGTCTGGGCACACACATGGTATAGGAACCCAAACTAGTGTTGGCTCTGGTTCTATCCCGTTCATCACATCAGGTGAAATAGTCTTAGGAATCGTTTCAGCAGCTCCCATGCTCCCCTTTATGGCTGGGTTAAGTTTGCCATATTTTAACCAATTGGTAAATAACCCTTTAGACCATGATGTTGGTTGGCCCTGCATGCTGGCTAAGCTTCCCTCTGACATCCCGAAGTTTGAAGGTGATTTTAGAGAGGATCCTACCAACCATGTTCAATCCTTCCACATGTGGTATTCATTCAACTCCATAACCGATGAATCCATTTGTCTTCATCTCTGCCAATGCACGCTCATTGGAGACACTGTAAAATGGTATGTACACCAACCCTCTGCATCTCATTCTATTTTTATGATGCTTTCTAAAGTGTTTCTTTCATATTTCTAGTTACCTCTCTGGTAAGACACTTGTATGGATCTATTGACCACATTCTATTAGTCCTCCACCACTTTCCTTTCTCACCATGTTCAAGAGTGGCGTCAAAGGATGAGCACATGTCATGCCCTACCTTTCAAAGGCCGTGTCTATCTTGATTGGTTTCTTAGGAGCCTTTTATCCCCCATTGGGAAAGATGTCATGTCTCATTGTCCTAAAACTAAGGAAGAAGCTCTCCAAACTGCCTTGAGGTATGACCTAATTTATGCACAATCTGATTATGTCTATATCATCATTCTAGATCTCCCTCGTATTCGAAGTGCCAATGCACTAGGGGCATTTTACGCTGTCGACAATATCATTGGATCCCTTTCACACTCTTCAACATATACTTAGCAAAGTTATGGCTACTTGTAGGGGGGCACCAGTTCTTCTAGCACTTATGGCCCTCTTGCTAGAAACATGTTTCCAGGGCCCCAACCCGCCTACCAAACTGTTGCACCTCCTTATTCACAGTCTAGCACTCCAGCCCCTTAAGCATTAGTGCCACAACCTCTCATGCATCCTCAACCCTAGCAGTGACATCCCCCTCAGGGTCAAGTGTTTTCACATCAGAGTGATACCAATCCCTATAAATCGAAGAAAAAGAAAAAGGGGAAAGATAACAAGGGTAACCAGTGTAATTAAGCTAACCAACGTAGTGAACCAGAGGGGAACCAGCCTAACACTAATAACTAGCAACAAGGCAGCCAGCCCAAACAGAACAAGGCTATTCGTAGGAACAAGCCTTGTGCAAGTTGTGGTGGAGATGGCCACTATAAACATGAGTGTCCTCTCTTACCCTAGATGCTCCAAATGTGTGAAGCTCGAGAAACTTCTAGACGTCAACAATTTCCTTAGAATCCTACGTCATCTCAACTAGCAGAGCTAAAAAATCCTTCCCCTAGCAAGGATTTGTTGTTGATCAACCTCATCCAGGTCAAGTAGCCCATCACCCCCAGCCTTCTGATCCTAGTAACTACTGGATCATCCTGATGAATTCTGACGAGGTCAATACCCCTGATCAACAACCATCTCCTTAGCACTCTATTGTTATCATCTCAATCAATTCACGTGGATCCTCCCACCTAAGACCTCCTCCATTTTTGGGTGTCTCTCATGTGTTCCCACCTAGAACTATTCCTCCAGGTCTTAACCATCGAGGAGTTGTTCCACTAGGACATTTCGCTGTAGAACAGATACCTTTCTTATTCCCCCCTTCAGGAGTATTTTCTATCCCTATCATAACTTCACCGGTCCTTCCTAATGTGACTTTGGGGATCCCAAAATGGTACATTGATCACCCAATAAACACTCTCCCTAGTCAACTAGGACCTTATCATGATTTGACCTCGGTTCAACAGGTCCCCATGACCCCGTTTGTTGCTTTTGTTCCATACCAACCTCAATAGGAACCAGCTCCTGTTGTGAAAGCATTTGGACAAGAGGGAAAGCTAAGAGGAAAGAACCTAAGGAAAAGGCTCCCCAAGCTCCTCTAGCCCCTAATGCTCCAAAGCCATCAGCTTCATGCACTTTGTGTAAAGTTGTTGGGAATGCCACCAATAATTGTCCCGACCTTCCTCAACTTAAACCTTTTGTTCATGAAGCGCTCCCTCAGTCAAATCTATGAATTCCATGTTAACTTACCAATCCCACCTAAGAAACTCAAAAAAATGTGCACAAACTACCCTTGATCCCTGTGTGATCATCATGGTCACTATTTTGATTTTTTCCCTCGTCTCGACGAATTTCATGATTGCCTTGGGCTGATTCACGAATACAAGGCCACTCATATTGGATCATCTACTCCTCTACCAGTGGATTCTGGTACCACTAATCAATGAGAATAGGGAGACTTTGGGCCCCCTATTATGATCCCTCCCCTCGATGTCGACATGACGGACAACGCAAGCCTTATTCTTTACCTATAGTCATCCTTTAGTTCTTCACAAGAAAACCTTTATGAGGTTTCTATGTGCACTTCTATCGAAACTTTTTCGAAAGAATCCCAGGTCTTACCATCTACAGATCCTCCATCTACTAGATCATCGTCTACCATTCAAGATGATGCGTGTGTGAACCTTCTTTCCTAGGTTCATGCACTAGGTAATGTCGCGAAATCATGTAGTCAGTCTTCCTCCCATCTTGCCATCTCTTAGCTTGATGAGGACACCATGGAAGCTATGTCTACCCCTGATTATCCCTACTCTTAAGTAGGGGCGACATTTCTTCCGAGGATTTTGAAGGCCATTTCCTTCCTAATTCTCCCAATGCACTCTACCTCATGAAATTTAGCTCATAGAACATCACTTTAATTTTTCTGTCTTTATTTCTACCATGAAGTTAGGTAGATTACATCATCTCACCAGTTTTCTTTTGCACCTTTCAAATCGATCCATCATCCACACCATATATCAATCGTGCCGATTGTGTAAGTTGCTTCTCCCAAAATCTAGCCTCGGTAGTCTAGGCCAATTTTACCTCTTTCAATACATTAGTCCTTTCAAACGACATGTGCATTGGATCTACCACTAATAATCACGTTGAATATGATGCAGTGATAGGTTTGTTAGTCGATTCCCTTGCTCATCGCATCCTTCATCTTCATGTTCATTTAGATTCCTTGCTACTTGTGATGCAATTGAATGGTGTGTATCATGTGCATAACCAAGTCCTCTTTAGAAAACATATATGAGTTAAGCTATTGGTACACTGATTTGAAACCATTACTTTTAGTCATGTGCCTAGAGTCCAAAATCACTATGTAGATACCATTGCAAACAACATTCTAGATTGGCATTTATCACACGTATACCACAGAAGGTAACAAAACAAATGGCGAACTATCATCATCATATAAAATGCGTAATCATATTATGTATCATATAAGTGTTTGGAGCCCATAACTCTAGATACATACAATAAACCCATAGCATACTAACGGGCACATAGGCTCCTACATCTCTTTTAGAGGATCTCACACCAACCTGGGTTGAGATGCTTGAATCCCTTTTTTGAGCACTTGGAACACAATGGCACTCCATAAACTCCTCCTGGTAGGGGGGCATCATTCTCGCCTTTGCATATGATGTCAGTATCCCATGCTTGGGGGTGTGATGGTTTTCCCTTGGCCTAGATCCCACTCAATCTAGGTACGGTTGTTTATCCTCCAATTCCTTTGATAGTTTGTCCAACCGGCCTCTTCAACGAGCCATATGCACATCGCATATTGTAGATGTTTGACACCATATCTTTAAATATTTTATTCTATGCCAACATATTCCCCATGATTGACTTAGTGGGTGAGAATAATTCTATACTACCTCTAGTAGTTCATTCTTATTTTCCTCTTCCCTTAATCCTTCACCGAGAACCATCGTTCTAAGAAGCATTAAGGCCATCCTTAGACTAGTAAGGCCACTTGCCTAAAATTTGCAGATCACGATTCTGATAGTTGGTTTGTTTGCTACTACCTCTACAAGATCTAGGGTATTTTCCTCCTCTCCAAATTCAGTAGATCTCACTTAGGAAATGAATCCACATTGGATGGAAAATGTCATTCCTTAGAAAAAACCTAATTTTTCTATTGCCCATTGTGACTAGACCATAGCTCAGTTTGATGAACCATCAACACCATTGAAAATATATCACCGAGCTCTAAGATGCTCATCCTTATTTTTTATTGTTTGACACTTCACCCAAAAACCATTTTCCAAGAAGGTCGCTTCATTGTCTCTCAAAATTGAATTTTGTCATAAAGAGACACTTGTACTTTGAGTTCCACCTCCTCTTACTACTTGTCATACCATATGTTTATTTTCGTCATGAGTAACCATCATTTACTCATGTTTTCATGATCCCCCCCAGGCTTAGTCTATGTGGCAGCGTCATCGAGTAACCCTTGTTCAAAGAATCCGCCATGAGTCACCCTTACATTCTTCGAGTCTATTTCATGTCCCATCATCTCATGTCATAGAATTCCATCCATATTTGCATAACATCCAGCCTGTGTTGCCCATTTTGGCCTCCAATCATACTTTTCCCATCCCATTCAGAGTTGAGTCAGTCGCTGTCAGGTCAATGATGCACTTTATGCTCTGACAAGGGTACTTGTTTATTTGTCCCTCGGTCCCATTTCCCCATTATCCCTGGTGTCAGTCCATCAATCACATTGCTATTCCATCACGCTTTAGTTGAGGATCCTCAAGGCCTCATCTATCGTGGGCCTTATTCTATCAACATTAGCTCATTTATTCTAGAAGAATAACCTAGAGGACAATGTATCTTGATTCTATCTTCCATTCTCATTTGGTGCCTTGATCAAGCAAAGGGTCCCATTATTACCCTTTCACTTGGTCATTTCATGCTCATGATCCATACACATGATTGTCTAGTGATGTGGCAGATTGTGCCAGTGATTCCCGGGTGTGTGTAAGATGTTTCAAACCTCATGAGTGGGTGGCCCTTCAAGTAACCCCCCACATGCCTATATGCATACCTACTATGCTACAACCTCATATGCAGTTCCATCGAGTTGATGGGTTCGATTCCTATTGATCACAATGTTCATAGCATGCACATATCCTCCATATGATCCATTCAGTTTTGCAGAACCCTTCCTTGTCCAGTAAGGCTCCTCTGGTTGTTCTACCCTACCTCCCACCCATTTATTAAGGGAAGGGGATTTTTATATCATGTACTCAGATATTATTGTATTCACTCCTTCTCATTTTTTTCTAGCATGTCATGTACCATTCAACATGTACATCATTGCTCAGTTTTATATTTCTGGGTGAACCATTATTTTTCTACTAAGTTATCCCCACATGTATGGGTATGTCTCCCCTACCTCATTGAGGTGTGATAGCACAACATAAAATGATGCTTTCATTAGTTTCACCCACTCTGTGCATATCCTCTTTCAATTTAGCTTCATCGGTCTCCCTCTCTCTCTCCTCGACTCCCATGTGTTGTCTAAGTGATTGCGTCTTTAAAACATACTTCGGTCATGCATTTTGCTTCTAATACTTGTATGTTCGGGGAAATCTATTATCACTAAAAAATTGATCATCTAGCCTAATTTACTAGACGGATTGAAGTACACCATGTAAAGCCAATTTTACCATAGTAAAATCTTTCACTATGAGAAATTACCTAGTAAACAACATTTATTAAGTAATTTATAGTTAAACCATTGAAGAATAATTAAATAAATCTCTATTTATTTGATTTTATACCAGGAATAATTAGTTAAGCCATTGTTTTATTATTATTACTTGTCAAACTTGACCAAATAATGAAAAATAAATAGATAAATCATTATTTTTCTTATTTTTCTCTAAGAATATGTTGTACCAGATACAACCACCCCCAAAAAAATATCCTTAGCTTCATTTTGGAGCCTCCCTACCAACCATTCTCAACACCTTGTCTTGCTTTGTCAAGTAGACAAGATTCAATGTTTTCCTTGCACAATGTCAGCCTATCGATCACAAGTCGATGCATTCCCCTCACATGTTGTTCATATGGACTTGGTCCGACTACAGGGTAAGAAACTCCCCAAAGGAATTACATAATTCTAGAAGGCAACTAGCCTTCCCTCTAGAACTTGAGTAATCTTATATGGTAGCTTGTTGGGCTCCATAATTGCTCAATTTTGCCAATCAACCGTCATAGAGAAAATTGCGCAAATTTCCCTAGCATGGCTGCTCAACCCAAAATTTGTGAAAATCTGGACAACAGTAAGTTGCTCTGCCCAGAAATTGCACAAATCTCTTGGGCAGCCAACCAGCTCCCAACCAGAAATGCACATTTCCTTCTAGCAGATGAGCAACCTCTTGCATGTGCAACCGAGTTTACTAGTTCCCTTCATGACAGAGAAAAACAGACTTGCATGCAAGAGTTGCTTCTCCTAAGCCAGCAGGCAAAGGCATCCCTTGTTTTAGGGATTTGTTTTTGGCAGTTGGAGGTTACATGCAAGGATTGTTTTAAAAAGCTCCCACCAATTTTTTCTTTCCCTAGATCCGTGGATTGTGCCTCACAACACTAACGTTGTGAAAACTCATGAACTAGATGCTGTAGAGATCAATCCTCACATCTTGCAGATTTGACATTACACATAACATCTAGGAGTTGTAGGTATAGTAAGCTCAAAATTTTTGGGGTAATCCTACTTTCTATTATGTATGTTGCATTTCTGCCCAGACGCTATCCTCTAGGACTATTTTGTGCATTTCTGAGGGACAGTGACTGCTGGCCCAGAAAATTGTACAATGTATTCACTGAGCTTGCAACTGTTTCCAGCTGAGATTGCACATTGCACAATTCTAGGAGTCAAAAATCAGACTGGACTATGCATTGCATAGTTTTAGTAGTCAGTAAGTCTCATAGTAACCCATACTATGCCTTCTGTAGCCTTGGCAGTTAGTCACCCAACCTCCTAGCCGAAATTACAAAACCTTCATGATCATTCACACAGGTATGTTCCAAGTCAGTTCTCAAGTTCATTTTAGTTTTCAACTAACAGATTCCTTGTCATGAGTGTTGCCATGTATCCAGGCATTTTAGGTGTTCATCTTCCTCTCAACAGTGTAGGGACAATCATTTGAAAAGAGTACAGTCGAAGGCACCACTCATAGCACACTTGAGGATGTAGTCAATTAAGTGTATATAGACTTGCCTACCCTCAAAGACAACAAGGTGTTCGTATAGGAGGACATCAAGATATGATGATAGAAACATCACAAGTGAGAAGCATCATGAACAATAGTTGAAGGCAATGTACCAAATACAACGAATGCACGAGGAAGGTTGTTGACAACACAAAGGCAGAACAAAGTTATAAGCTCATGCAGATCCACTGATGATGAAAGAAACTTTGGAGACTCAGGTTATGAGGTGATGGTGAACCATGAAGATCACGTGAAGATAGAGAATGGAACAAAGAAGGATTTTCATGTCTTGAAGCAAAAACTCAAGGAAAATCATGAAGCTACACATACAGACGAATGAGTTGTAGCAGGAACAGGAACAACAATGGGTGCAACATGCACTCACAAATGAAACTATGCCTATAGAAGTTAAAGATCCATCCTAGCAGGTGGCACAGAAAATACATGGTGAAGATTGTTGTTGATCACATGCAAGGGATTCAACAACATCAATGTTGGTGTGCACACACATGGGATCCAACCCATTTAGCACATTCACCAAGGCAAAGACAAGAAGCGAGTCCAACTAGAGTTGAACATGTACCTTAGTAAGATGATGCACATGACCACCAACACAAACTTGAAGGTTAGCAGGGAAACTATGCATCAATATGTTTCTGGTTCATCCACACCCAACAAGACCATGCACATGTTAGTGGAAAAGTTAGATGAAGGAGCAAAACCAATGTGCCAGTTGCAACAAAGCCAAGAGTTCACTTCAGCAAGATGTCACCATGGGGTGAATTCACACCTTCATGGATGACCAAGCTTGGCACCATCTCACCACCTTTTCCATCACAAACATCTCAAAGCATTGGTCTCATTACCACGGACCAAGTGTCAGTGATGTCTTGCATGGATTCCTCATGCCATGTTGTCTCACATGAGTACATGTGCATTTCAATGTAACATCATGTTAGGTGTAAGTCAAGTGTCGATAGTTGGATATAACAGTCATATAGTAGATGAATCGTCATGAGGGTAAATGAATTGTCACAGAGCAAAATGTCAAGGGTCACCCCACCCTTTACTATAAATAGAACATCATAACTCATTGTAGAGGCTTCTTGTTAGCCAAACTTCTGATAAGACTATCTTGGATAGAGCTTGGACAATATTGTAATGTGCCTTGGCTTCTCCACTACACAAAGCTAGTACTTCTCTTTAGAGGAGCAAGCAAATGTGGCTGTAACATTCCACTATTGGGACTAGTGGTTGCACATGGATGTATTCTATGACAGGAACTTACACTTCGTAATAAAATAGAGCCAACACGTTTTCATGCATATGTTGTTACTGTATTTGGAATATTCTGGCTGTTGTAGCAATGTATGTTGTTTAAATTACTTAGTTGTGTATGAACTATTTTGTATGCAATTGTATGAATCTTGTTGCAGATATGTTGTTGGTTTGAATATCACTTTGGATTTCTCATTATCTTGCTTTCCAGCTAGTGATGTATCTTTTCTTGTGTGCTCCCTTCCATGTCGATTACTATTACAGGTTTCCAAGGGGCGCACTCACGTCACTCCCCATGTGTTAGAACCTTTCATGCACCTTCCTTGGCTCACCGCAACTATCACACCCTTGTTATCAATAGAGTTACCTTACTTGCCCCTATGCAAAATCATGGTTAGAGCATTACTGTACAACCCATTACTGGGACTCATACACAAAATGGTTTGAGGTCTAACTGGGACTTCTTACTAGAGAGATGCCCTGACATGTTGGTAGGTCCAACACCATCAACATCTCTAGCACTAGAAGGAGGGCTAGATGAAAATATTTTTCCTCTCATCCGGTTTTGAACCTTGCATACCTTTGATGGATTATTGCACTCTTCTCCCTCCATGATTTTTTTCAAACCATGAAGATGTCACCGTCATGATGGAGCTTTTCGATCACTTGTCCACTTACATGTATGATGATGAAGGCAAAGTGGCCTGGTTTGAGTACCTACATGATTTTATTTCCATGCTTCATGAGGAAGATGGGTGTTGTAATGAACAGGCTATTTTCTTCTTGCATACAAACTTTGTGAATCTCCACTTTGATGGTTGTGTAGCCTATTTGCTGCTATCGTGCACTCACATGAGTACTTCTATCGTCTCATTGAAGACACTTTCTATCATTTTGTTACAAACTATCTTGACCAAAAAATGTTATAGAAATGAAAGGCTCCACATGAATCGATCATGGACTTTCTGTAGCACTTTTGTGACTTATAGTTTCAAGCTCAGATGAGCTAGATGAAATTTTCATATCTCTGGGACTAATTCAAGTATTGCCTTAAGAAATATTCTCATCCCAAGAAGAAGCTTGAAATCAAACCTCACTCAACATTCTTTGCTAATGGAGATGCACAATATCATGTGGATACAGTCACTATCTCGACCGACTATCTACCATCCCCTCATTCAACAACCCCACCACTGCTGAGTGATGTTGAGGATCATGCTCACACACTCTGTTATGAAACCAACTCAAGAAAAGATAGATCAACGCCTTAGAATTTATCCTCTTCGAGGGGGCAACCTCCTTTACATTACATAAATGAACAATTCTTGGATGATACAAATGAAAAGACCTCCTT
>APFE031692685.1:37090-57896 GCA_000404065.3 Pinus taeda
TCTATATATAGGAGTCTAAGGGGTCATAACATAATCAGAGCCTACATAACAACAATAATGTAAGGGCACAATAATAATAATAGTGGGCTTCTATGGGGCACAATAGTAACAATATGGGCACTACATGGGTACATAAATATAATAAGTGTGTTGCACTAATAACAATAAGGGGTTACTCCAGTAGTATAGGGGCCTAACACACTTGTTCAACCTTCACATCTTCCCAACATCACTTCACTTAATTTTTGCGCAACGTTGGTTGTGAGTCCTTCGAGTTCTTATATGTGTTTTTTTCCATGACCTCGATCTTTTCACTCAACTATTCCTTCCAATGATGTTGTCTTATTTTCCTCCATTTCAGACTCTTCACTGGTTCTGAACAAGGAATAACCCACCGATAGAGTTGGTGTTGCAAAACCAATATGCAGTGTCATTCATGAGTAGTATGAGTGGGAGCTTGAGCATCAACACTTGGTGAAGGATGGCTCCCTTCCGTTTGAGCACTCTCCCTTCTTTCCTAACATCTTTGGTGAACTTTTCATCCATGATTTTGTATGTGTGTCTTCATCCATATATGCATGCATACTTAATCATTCGCAGGAGAAACTAGATGTTGGTCCGTCATTCAACAACATAGAGGATAAGATGTTCATTGAAAATCCACTTGATATTTCATCTGCCTTTTCAGAAATAGAAGATGAGTTTGTTCGCTCTTCATCTACCCCTCTGTTTGATTCATCAGATCATGAGGATGCTGCTGAAATCATTGATTTTTTTGATTGTGGCTTTCGTGATCCATTTACTCGCATATTTGATCACGATGATGACTATATCCCATTTGATCTTTCGAAGGCATGTTTATGATGATCTATCTGGCAATGAAGTTGAAACACCCAGGACTATCGGGGCACTTTGTCTTGAGCTGATGGTTACGTTAGGCCCTCTCTGTCTTGGGGTTATTCTCGCTTCCTATCAGGAAACTGTTCAATCACCCAAGGCTCCTCATCACTCATCTGTATGCATTGAAGATCCATATCACACACAGATCATGCTTCGTCCACTCGAACTGCACAATCCCATCACTCATGCATTGGAGGAATCTTACATTGCAAGCACTCATGAATGACATAAGTTATCTTTGCTTCTTTCATTTTCTTGCATGTCATAGTCAAGAGTGTGCATTTGATTCAAAGTTTCACACAGTATTGCACAACACTATAATAAGTCCACGAACTGATTGTCATGCACTTGCACTCACTTATATCCTATGGGCTCTTTAACACATGAAGTGTGGTTGTCTTCATTGTTATATATTTCTTGTTTTCCCATTCAGACAACTGGGTTGCTCGTGGACCAAGCCTTCACCAACATGGGTCAACCAATGCACCAGTGGCTGCATTGGAAATATCACTTCACATGATCAGGCCCATGCACTGTTAGTGTAGAAGTAGGAGTAGGAGTAGTGTTTTCTTTCAATTGTTTTCTTGCATCTTGTTTCCTTACATTCTTCGTTTCTGTTTTTGTTTGCCTATTTGTTTGCTTACTCGCTTTTCTTTCACTTTCACTTCTGCTGTTCCTTTGATTTTTTGTTTGTTTCTTAGTTTGCTTGTTTTGTTCATAGGTTAGTTTCACATGAAACCATGTATGGCTCTTGAAGCAAGTTGGGTAAAGTACAAGAGGTCTTGTACAACTATCACTATTTGGTTCTCTATCATCTTTGCCTCTATATGAATAACTTGTTACTTTTAGTCTATGATACGTCAAAGGGAAATACGTACTATTTGAACTGAACCTTGGTGAAAACACAATGCTTGCGCGCTAACTAGTGTTACCTTCTCTAGTCATTTGTTTTTGGGTTAACCTTTTCAGCTTAGCCAAGTAGAGTAAGGTGAGGGGGGAAACCTTAATAGAGATGTTAGAGGTATAATAAACTACTTCTCTACTGGAAAAACCTCTTTTTCTTTCAATAAGTTGGGACCCCTCTTTCATCTCTAAAATGAATAAGTGTGATGCATAGTTACAAAAAATGAAAAAAAGTGAAAAAAGTTTGATGGTTTCCTACATAGAGAGGTGACGCAAGTAACTCCACTGGGGTACTAACCAGGCTCGCTACTAGTGGAGCCATGCTTGTGTTCCTATGTGACTCCGATGGGGTACTTTTCAGGCTTGATGGAAATGGAGCAACATGAAAGATGAAACTAAGACTCTGACGACTATAATGCTTGTGCATCAATATACCCCTCAATCCCAATCAAAACAACTGTATTGCCTAGGCTTGGAATGTGTGTTAATCGACCAAGAGATTGGAAGATGATACATATTACAATCAAGCTAGTGTGAAACCAACAAGAGTTGAGAACTGAAAAATAATTCGAGAGGTGTTAGACTTGTTTTTCACAAACAAGGTCCATTCAGAGAGCTGGAGTTATACCAATGTGTCGCCAAGTGTTGTAGCGGCTACAACCACCCTAAATTTTTTTACCTTAGCTTTGTTTCAAAGCATACCTACCAACCATTCACAACACCTTGTCTTGCTTCATCAAGTACACAATCTTTCATGTTTTACTTACACAAAGTCATCCTCTCGATCACAGCTCCATGCATTCCCCTCGCAGGATGTTCATCTGGACTTTGTCCAACTATAGGCTAAGTAGCTCCTCAAAGAAATTGTGAAATTATGGAGAGAAACCAACCTTCCCTCCATAAATTGTCCAATCTTGTTTGGTAGCCTGTTGGGCTCCATAATTGTGCAATTCCATTAGTCAACCCTCACAGGGAAAACTGCGCAATTTTCCAGAGCATGGCAACTCAGCCCAGAATTTTCACAAATCTGAGCAGCAATTAGCTGCTCTACATAGAAATTGTACAAATCACCTAGGCATCTAGCCTAGCTCCCAACCATAAATGCATATTTCCTTCAAGAATTTGAGTAGCCTCTTGCATGTCTAGCTGAGTTAACTGGTTCTCTCTGGGACCAAGCAAAATAGACTTCCATGCATGAGCTGCCTCCCCAAAGGCAGCATCCAAAGGCATCCTTTGTTTTAGGGATCTATTTTTGGTAGTTACAGGTTACATCCAAGGATCATTTCAGGAACCTCCCACAAAGTTTCACTTTCCCTATATTTATGGCATGCACATCGCAACCTCGATGTTATAAAAAATCATCAATCAGAAGTTGCGGAGCTCATTCCTCACATCAACCCTATAGCTTTGGCATTCCATGTCACATCTAGGAGCTGTTGACACACTCAACTTAGTTATTTTGGGTTAAGCCTGCTTTCTATGACTTATGTTTCATTTCTAGTGCTTTTTGTGTTTTGCTTTGTATGAACATTGCCTGCTTGATTTCAATGAGTGCTTGTTCTCATTTTGATATGTACTACCTTGTGCCAACATTGTTTTAGTTTTCATTGCAATCTCATGTTTGTCACATGCATGAAACTATTATGCATGAAACTTCATTGATTCTGTGACTCGCTTCACCCACATGCAAGTTGATTTTTTCACTGAATTTTTCATTCATGTTTGCATATACTGTCAATCACTTATTCTTTCACTTAGTGTCGACATGCATCCACTTACTTATTTGCTTTCAATTGCTCGTTGATGAGTCTGGGAAGCCTTGGCTTAGATTCTGCCTCACCAAGAACCTCACCAAGACAACATTGTACAATCCTTACAGGGAAGGCTTTTTCTTCCTCTAAGGAAATGCACATTTCTACCCAGTGATTGTCCTCCAAGGCTATTTATGCATTTATAAGGAACAATGACTGCTGGCCCAGAAAAATTGCACAATGCAATCACTCAGCTTGTAGCCATTGATAGCTGAGATTTTTTATTATGCAATTCCAGTAGTCAATAGTCAGCCTAAAGTATGAATTGCACAATTCTTGTAGTTAGTTAGTCTCCCTGCAACCTACACTGTGCCTTGCACAGTCTTCTCAGTTAGTCTCTCAACCTCCCAACCGAAATTGTGCATCCTTCATGATCAGTCATGTGAGCATGTTGCAAGTCAGTTCTCAAGTTCATTTTGGTTTTTGACTGATAGGTTGCTTGCCATGAGTGTTACCATGTCTCTAGGTATCATAGGTTTTCATCTGCCTCTCAACAATGCAGGTACAATGGTCTCAAGGGAGCAGAGTTGAAGACATCATTTAGAGCACACATGGGGATGCAATTGATCAAGTGTTTATGAAATTGCCTACCCATGAATACATCTTCGTAGACAAGGACATTAACATATGATAGTAGCAGCAATAGAAGCAAGCAACATCATGAATAGCAACTGAAGGTAGCATACCAAATGCAATTAATTTAAGAGGAAGTTTGCTGACAACACAAAGGCAGAAGAAAGTTGCGAGCTCAAGCAAATACACTGATAATGAAAGAAACTTTGGAGACTTGGGATATGAGGTGGTGACACAACTGAAGATCACATGAAGATAGAGAATGGAACAAAGAAGGATTTGCATGTGTTGAAGCGGCAACTCAAGGGAGAACATGAAGTTACACAGATAGACGAATGAGTTAAAATAGAAACAGGAACAACAATGGGCACAACATGCACTCAGGGATGAAACTGTACACCTAAAAGTTATAGATCCATCCCAGAAGATGGCATGAAGTAGAAATGGTGAGCAGTGTTGTTGATCACATGTAAGGGATTCAACAACTTGCATGTCAGTGTGTGCACACATGCCATCCAACCCATTCAACACACTCACTAAGGCAAAAACAAGAAGAAATTCCGACTAGATATGAACACGTACTTTAGTAATTTGATATGCATTACCACCAACGTACAGTTGAAGATTAGCACAAACACTATACATCAATGTGTTTCCGATTTAGCTGTACCCAAGAAGATCATTGTCATTTTAGTGAACAAGTTGGATGAAGGAGCCAAACCAATGCAATGATTGCAACGGAGGAAAGATTCCACTTCACCAAGATGTCACATGGGGTGCATGCACACCATCAAGGATTACCAAGCTTGGAATCATATCACCACATTCACCATCACAAACATGTCAAAGCATTGGTCTCATCGCAACAAACCAAGTGTTAGTGATGTCTTGCATGGCTTGCTCAAGACATGTTATCTCACATGAGTACATGTGCATTGTAATGTAACGTCATGTCAAGTGTCAATAGTTGGATCTAACAACCATAGAGTAGGTGAAGATTCATGAGGGTAAATGAACTATCATAAATGGGAATTTCAAGGGTCACGCCACCCTTTACTATAAATAGAACCTCATAACTCATTGTAGAGGCTTTTGGTCACCCAAGCTTTTGATACGACTATCATGGAGAGAGCTTGGATAGTATTGTAACACGCCTTGGCTTCTCCACTGCATAGAGCTAGTACATGTCTTTGGAGGAGTAGGTGGATGTGGCTATAACATTCAAGTATTGGGACTAGTGGTTGGACATGGATGTATTGTATGACTAGAACTTACACTTCTTAATAAGAAAAAGCCAGCATGTTTTCATTCATATGCTGTTATTGTAGTTGGACTATTTTGGTTTCTATAGCAATGTATGTTGTTTAGCTTACATAGTTATGTATGAACTATTTTGTATGCAATTATACGAATCTTGCTGCATATGTGCTATTAGTTTGAACATCACTTTGGATTTCTCACTATCTTTCTTTCAAGCCGGTGATCCATATTTGGTCGTATGTTCCCTCCCAAGCCGAGTACTATTACAGGTTTCCAAGGGGTGCACTCACCTCACTCCCCATGTCTTATAACCTTTTATGCACCTTCCTTGGCTTACCGCAGCTGTCACACCCTAGCTACCAACATAGTATGTGAAATTGTGGTAAAGGCATTATCGTATCACCCACTACTGGGACTCCTACACCAAACGGTTTCAGGTCTAATAGGGACTTCTTACAGAGGAGATCCCTTGACATGTTGGTGGGTCCAACACCATCAACAAAATAATTAATTAATCACTAATTAATTATTATTCCTTGTCAAATCTAACTAAATCCCTTAGGAATAATTAAATAAATCCTTATTTGTTTATTATTCCTTAACTAATTCCTTAAGATGATAAATAAATCATTTATTTATTTATTATTTCTAAAAAAAAGTTTAAATACTTTTTCCATCCTAGCCAAATATAATATAATATTCCAAGTGGTTATTCCAAGAATGGGATTAATAATATTTTATAATTGCTCATTATTTGAAGATAACTCAATATTTTGTTATAAATAGAAGGGTTTTCCACTCATTATTCACTTTTGATTATTTTCATTGTCACACTGACTATTGTAACTCTGATTACTTTCATTGTCACACACCATATTTTTGTTGGCTCTACACATTATAGAGGAGAGAGACTCTACACAAGCTGAAGACATTTGAGGATAGCCAAGAACGCATCCCATAGAGGGGGACTAGTAACATTTATTTGTTCTCTTCACAGGTGTTATAGTAAAATTATTATTTACATATTAGTTTTCAATTGGATGATTGGACTTATTACTCTTTATTTTTTTTGTTTACCTATGATTGTGCCATAGGTTCGAACTTTGGTAGGTTTTGTGTCTATCAGTTACTGTAGATGTACAATGTTTAGCAGCCATTTATATTATTGAGTTTTTCCTATCATCCACAATCTTAAGTGGGTTCTTTTCATACATCTTTAAGAAGAAAACACTACAACACATAGTTTCCAACGTTTCAAGCTTTTGTAAAAATCGAATCATTTTCATCCTACCTCTTGTGGTTTCCATTTTTCTCAACCTTTCTTCACTAGATGAACCTTAGTTAGTTTTCTCATTCCATCATCACCATCTACTTGGCCAATCGTACACTTTCACTTGTATTTTTTTACCCTTTCCTGCGGAACAACTGCGATGAGTGGTCTTATTAGTAAGCATCTTGACCTCAACATGTTTTGAGCAGTTCCATCATGACTAAAACTAGTTTCTACCATTTATACCAATAGTTCCTTTGAGAGGAGTCCTCTTTCAACTCTTTTCAGACTCCAAAAATATGAAATGATTATCAAGCACTTTCCTTTTCATGCTCATTAAAGTAAATGAAAAGATGTCTACTCACTATAATTTTAACCCTTTTCTAGACAGAGATAGACTATTTATGACAAAGGAATACTTTAATTGATCATGTCTAAGAGGTTCTCTTCAGTATTTTTTCTACCTTTTTAGACTCTCAGACTATCTACGAAATGAACCTTTGTAGTTTATTTTTCGCTTCTTTTTCAAAATCTCCAAATATGAAAAATATGTCTCTTTTTACCTTCACTAGAATCATTAAAACATCAAACAACAATGGACTTGTTAAACATGATGATACTAAATTAATCCTTCTCAAGGTTCATTAAATATTCTCTAAGGAATTCATCTGAACAATGAACTTACAGATCAGGCATATGTTATCCTCTTTCTTGATGGTACCTCATGGTATCCTAATCTCAAGTCAATATTAGAGAGCATTGTTGCTCCCTTTAGCTGATCAAACAAATCATCAATCCTTGGAAAAGGGTACCTATTCTTGATCGTTACTTTGTCCAGGTGTATGTAATCAATGCATAATCTAAGAGTGCCATCCTTCATATTTACAAAAAATATTGGTGCACCCGAAGTTGATACATTGGGTCTGATGTCTCCTTTGTCCAACATTTTCTTTAGCTACAACTTCAATTCTACCAACACAGGTGTGCTCATCCTATAAGCTGATTTCAATGTTGGATCTACCCTTGGCACTAACTCACTAGAAAAACATACCTCCGTGTGAGTTGGAAAGTCTAAAATGTCCTCAGGATATACATCCTAAAAATGCTGCAAAACTATGTACTTGCTCAACACATCAACATCATCAATCTCCTAATCCTTGTAACTAGAAATGTGTACTTCAAACATCACATAACCTTTTATGTAACTACACTTAGCCTGCATAGTGGTAACCATCCTTACTGATGTAGGCTTCTTCTTTCCATGCAATGTTGTATTTTCATATCTATCACCTACACAGTCAATGACCTTGTCGAATCAAGCCACTTTGGTTCGCTAAAGGTATATCTATTAGATAAACTTGACCCTATGGTGGAGTTGAGGTTATGTCAAAAGTTATGGTTAACAGTTGTAGTTTTGGGCACCTAGTATTGGTGCATGGTATCAAGCCCATGGTATTAGATGTAGTTGAAGCCCTTAAAAGGCTTGTGTATTCTCCATTGTAGGGAGCCATCGTTGAGTGGTGAAAGCCCAGGTTGTTGGTCGGCTTGGTTGTGTTTTAGCCAACGACAATAATAGATCTATTGTTGGTAGGTTTTTCTCCAATTGGGGTTTTCAAGATAATCATTGTGTACATGGCTTGAATGTGTATTTCTTGATTGTTATATTTATTTCTCTTGAACCTTAAAAAGTGATACCAAAGCTCTAGTTGGCAAGAGCCTTGGATAGTTGTTCAAAATGTTCCCATTGACGAAGTGGTTGCGCTGGTTGAAGAAATAGCTCATTACACAAACCAACAATGTCCATTGGGTGATGGCTCGATGAGGAACAAGAGGAAAATGAAGTCTGAAGGCTTTTTGAAGTCCTCGTTCAATGAGGAGCAAGAAGAAAATGCAAGCCCTGGGAATATTTTTTGGAAATTTAAAAAATCAATAAAGTTGGGTAATTCTTTTTTTTTTTAAAGAAACTTGTTGAAGGGATTTTATGGTTAAAGAAAAATTTCTATTCTGAAATAGTAACAGAATTTTTAAATAAAAATTTGGTTACAAGAGAAGGGTTAAATAGTGGGATAGGAGTCTTACAAGGTGAAATGCATGGTTAAACTTGCAGCGGTTCAAGTTGTGTGTGGGTCAAGATAGCAACAAAATAAAAATAAAATGAAAATTTTCATGTAAATGGGTATAAAACTGTAAGACTTGGCAAGGCATGCGTACCCCAGTAAATCCTTGGTAAAGTTTGAATGTCCACTTGGGTGATATGGGGATTCATGTGGTGGTATGATGAAGCATGTTGAACTAGGAAAACCTGTAAGATTATCAAATACCCTGATATTGACTGGGTAAGGCCTGGAGGTGAGTGGTGGCTAGCTCAGTTGGTAGATTTGGCTAGATTTGGCCAAGGAAAACCCAAATTCAAGTTTAAAGGGGGGATTGTTAGATAAACTTGACCCTATGGTGGAGTTGAACTTATGCCAATAGTTATGGTTAACAATTGTAGTTTTGGGCACATAGTATTGGTGACTCATGGTATTGAGCCCATGGTATTACATGTAGTTGAAGTCCTTAAAAGCCTTGTGTATTCTCCATTGTAGGGAGCCATGGTTGAGCAGTGAAAGCTCAGGTTGTCAGCCAGCTTGGCTATGTTTTAGCCAAGGAAAATAATAGATCTATTGTTGGTTGGTTTTTCCCCAATTAGGGTTTTCTAGATAATCACGATGTACATGGTTTGAATGTCTATTTCTTGATTGGTATATTTATTTCTCTTGAACCCTAACAATAGCTAATTCATACCCAAAATCATAGTATAAATACATTCAAATATCCTACTAGAGGCATAACATTTAACTCAAATGCATAATATATTACCCAATGGTGTACTCATTTCTTCATACCTATAGCCAGCTATACCAACGAAGATTATGCATGCCCTTCTTTTCTTGAACCGCATTTATCCACCAGGTTAGGACTAATATACCTATAGCTAGATGCATGATCTATCGAAATAGAAACAACTTGATCAAAAATGTTACCATCAATCTCCATGATCGATGCTTAATGATATGTCTGCCTACTATCCATAGTTACATAAATCCGAGGAATGCTACGACCAACATCAACAACTATATGTGCCTCGTGAGCATCATAGATCTGGGGTCTACCACCAATCTAATACTGTTGAAAATCCCTCCTATGATGATCATTACCACATATCCAACACTACAATGGTTCCCTACCACCACCTCTAGAATGCTGCTCTCCATGTCCCTTCTCAGATGTATTGAATTTCTTGTAAGGAACTACATTATCTTTCTCACTTGCATCTTGATGTCTTCCTCTCTTTCGTGGCCATTTTCCTTTAAATTTTTCTTCTCTTCTCAAGTCATTTTTTTTCTCAACTTTGTGCTTCGACTTCTCATAATAATGCTTTAAATTTCGGATGGCCTCCTCCAACGAGCTAGGCTTATCGAGCTCAATATGGTTTCAGTAAGAAACTGGAAATCCACTTATGAATGTTTGAACCTCTTCCTTCTTCTCTATGAGTTAAGGAATATATATCAACAACTCCAAAAATATACTAGCATACTCCTCATATTTCACAGAACCCATTCACAACTCATAAAACTCCTTAGATCTATCATCATAATAGCTATCAGACAAGTAATTCATCCTGAAGAGCCTTGCAAACACAATCCAAGTCAGCTCGTCCTCATGTATTCCCTTGACATTTTTCACTTCTTCCCAAAAAATATCCTCTTTACATTTGAGACTGAAAAGGGCTATCCTTACATTCATGTTTTTTGAGTAACGATGCAATCTGAAGAATTTTCACATTCCAAGCAACCAAACCTCTCCATCTTTCGATTTCTTCATCTCTCCATCAAAGGTAGGTGTCTTTTCCTTCTTGAACTCATCCAGAAAATATCCCTTATCATTCCTCCTATACAGATGATAATGATGACAGTTATGATGTCTCTGAGAACTAGAAATGGAGTAATACCTATGTCCAATACCTCTCTTATTCGAAGTGTCCAATAACCTACCATCTTTGATAGTGTCAAAGCTACCTAACTTGTGTCTACTATGACACCTACTTTTGTATGCCCCATTATTTCTATCCACATGTCCATGGTTAATCCAAAGAGGTCCCGTTGCTGCAAATATGACAAACTCTAAAGTAATATCACATTCACCTCTACTTGTTTCTCTTGTTCCTGCTTGCTTTTGTCAGTGTCTGCTTTGCAACTCCTTATTTATTCCTTGAGGCTTCTCAAGGTGTCTTCTAAGTCAGTAGAGTGCCCCACAAAACACTGCCCATTTACTTCATAGGGAGGTTCTATGTAGTCTACCACCTTGGTGGCCATCTGATCTATTTCCTACAAGGCATACTATGTCAGCTAAACCAAATCACCATAAATGGATATACCTTAGCATACTCGAGGAGGATACCTTTTCTGTAAGATCATCAAATCAACGTGATGCATGTACAACATAACCACGATAGCATATCGACATATATCATTAAGTGCATCAACACATAACCATCATACTAACTAGGGTCCAATCATCTATGCAAGGCCATATAAACAATGCATGTTATGACCTTATGCATGACAACAACCAATAATTAATTATACACACTCCCTCATGCAACTATCAACCTACATATGAAACACCTAATCAACTACACATACGCATAACTGTATGTAGTCGAGCATAAGTGATAAAATTTTGTAATCAACCTACAAGACAGATTCATGTAATCAAATAACCAAGAATGCAACCAAACATACAAGAATGTAATCAAGTTGCATATAATTGTATAACCAGTGATATACTCATGACGATGCATTCCATAAATTGAAATCAAGTTCCTCGTGATAACCTTACCTCTACCATGATCAATATGATGCAGTCCAAGAAGCACATGAAATGAAAGTGTAAGAGCCACACATGCAACTCACATGCATGCATGAAAACATGTTCACTATATTTCTATCACCATATATGAACCCAAGAGACTATATCCATGCTATGATAGAAATCTGTAACACTCGCTCCTAGGAGTACTTAAAGGTACCATGCCAACTGGTGTAAACATGAGGAGGGATGCCACTACAATCAGATTCAACCTCCTATATCAACCTAAGGAAGAGGAATCGACAGAGCATCACATATAGTCATCCAACATCATCAATAGGCCCCTCAAGATATAAGTCATCCACCTAGATATCATGCCCTTGTGTCCCACTTCTATTCTGCAAATATTTTTCCTTAGCCTCTCTCATGCTATGGGCAAGGGAGTGACCAGTATCTCAAAGTCGCTCTCACGGGCCTGCCAACCAGTGAATGTGGTCCATAATTGCCAATCCCGTGTTAGTGACTCTAGGATTTGAGCCACTTTTCTAGGAAAGAATACTGGCCTCTACCCAAAACTTGTTGTAACTTTCAGAAATCATTATGTTGGGTGCAGAATCCCCCAATAGAATTTTTGGGGCTTAGAGCCCAGAGTTTGGTCAAAATTTCTAACCTCGATGTAGAGATTTTGCATTTTCTAGGCATGGAGTGCATAGTTTGTAAAAGAGTCATAGGGTCATCTACCCCCAATTTTGTAATTTAATGTTGCTTGTAGAGATCTACTGATGGTCCACGAACCATGGCATTCTATAAATAAAGTGAGGCTCTAAGTAGTTAAATCAAAAGATAGATCATGGAATAATAAGGATACGGATGAAGGATTGAGTTGTATCTAAAGTGTAAAGTCTAGTTTTGGGTCGTAAAGTAGGATAAGTCTTTGCAACTGAGTGCACAGAGGCCTAGTAGTCCATAGCTAAGTGCGCGGACTCCTGCAGCTGAGTGCGCAAGGTGATTCAAGTCTGTAATAGTTTGAAGTATTAATAAAGAGAAGTTTCATATCTATTTTGTGTATTTATTTTCTGCTTTATACATTGAATATATTTTTTTGCACTTCCATTGTTTATATGATGTGCGAATATATATGATTGTATTAATTAAGTGAATACAAGATATAATATCTATTTAAGTGAAGTTGAATAACATCTTTAAGAAGCTAAGTAAGATACGTGGTGTAATTTGGGGAAATAGCACATGATGTTGCCATAGTAGCATGAAAGCATCTTAGCCCCTGGTTAGGGCTACACAACAGGAAATCACCATAGATCACGAAGGTATCAAAGATTAGGATAGTGTGTGAAGTGACATTCGTGAAGGTAAGCATAGTTGGACTAAATCGGCACCTCAGACATCTCAAGAGTGTGGAAACTTGGTTCCAGCATCCCCCCATACTGCTTTGGGTGAGACTTCAATCCGCGCTTTACAGGCTGATGCCAAAAGGGCTAGTAGTGTAGGGATTTGTTTTGCTAAATAAATCTAAACTTAGGTCAATCCCCCTCAAGCCAACAAATGGTTCGGTTGCAAGGACTGGAATCTTCATAGAGTTGTATGATGTCATATCATTATAATCGAACTAAGAAAGAAATTAAAGGCTGGTTGGACAGAAGAATTCACGAGTTCGCAGCATAGGAGAATAGGAACCTGCAATTACCAAAAGAAGACTGGTTAGACTACTACCTATACATAGAGATCCACAAAATCTTCTTTGTGTCTTTCTCTACTGAGCTATACAAGTAGATGGTGAAGCTAGCAGATAGCCAAGGAAGGTGGAAAATCGACAATCCTATTGTGTGGACCCCAGAGATAGTGCAAAGGTTAGAAGCATCAGAGGATAAGATCATGCACGCCATTGATCATTGGCTCGATCAAATTATAGGAAGATTCATTACTGAGTTCGAAGTTCACACCTTAGTTAGCTACAGCGAGGCAGAGTGACGCATTCTCAAAGGACCAAAATGTAAGTAGTAAAGTATTTGAATACTTCAATTAAAATTCTATTGTGTGAAAATAGGGTTATGTAGTTACCTCAATGTTCGAGGCTACACGAAGTGGAAAAGTTTACAAGAAAAAAGGAAGTAAGGGACCAGAAACTAGCCCCTTGATTTCATCTTCACAAGGGGACAAGGAAGAGCTCATGAAGGTCTTGTTGTGAAGTGTGATCCATCTAATAAGGAAAAGAATTTTGCGAATACCACCTCTACCCACACCACCACCAGCTTCACTACCATCACCTCCATCACCTCCATCTTCAGCCGTACTGCGTCTTCTACCACCATGATTCAATATGGAAAGCACAGTGAAGTGTCCTTGGAAAATGAGGATCCGTACCAATTCTAGTTCACGGTAAGGGATGCTTAGGAAGCACAACGAATTACAAATGACAATATAAAGAAAGTGACACTGGTTAGTGCCCTACACGATCATGTGCAAACCTGGTATATTAAGCACTCCAATGATAATCCAAATGTGGAAATCACATATATGTAAGCAGTGCTAAACAAAAAATTTAGTAGGCTAAGGCCTGAAGCATAGTCGATCATTTGATTCAAATAGATCATAATGTTAGCAGGCAAGACTCCTTAGGAGCTAGATCAGAGGCTGAAATGTACGATTTGTGAAGCTAATATGAATTTGATGGATGGAAAACACCACGAGTAGTTTGTAGCTTTGCTAACACCACATTTGAGGAGTGCACTATCACAGCAAAAGCTGATGACTCAGGTAGAGGCCTTACAGATCATGATGAGGCTACGTGAGACCCCGATGCAGAATCCTAGCTTAGGAGTTCAACACATCCATGTGCAGATGAAGAATTTATACCTTGAGGTGTAGAGTCTAAAACAGGATAGGATAGCTCGACCAGAACTGCACGAAGAGTTGTGGTGTGTAAATTGCAAGGGTCAAGGTAATGATAGGGACCACTACTCAGTTTTCACAAATTACCTTGTAGGAGGAGGACCAATGCCCTTAAGACTGAAAGCGCAAGCAAGACCTAGCGTAGCACCTAATTTTTGTTGTACGGTATGTCAAATAGCAAGAAAACATGCCATAGATAATTGTCACTTATTATAGAAGTATACACAAAATTCGCAAAAGTTGTGCAACTTTTGTGGGTCAGTGGGACATGATGAGCACACCTGTAGATGCTATGAGCTAATGATGGATAGGACTCCCCCATACAAAGTTCAGGCTAAAATGTGGCCCCTTGATCAAAATGGAGAAATGGCATGAACGAGATTTCAGGGGCATAGAGGAGGTCGAGGTGGAGGAGGACATGGAAGAGGTCATCGACAGTTGATATGCTACGATTGCGAAGAACCAGGACATTATACCCATGATTGTACAAATCCAACATGCCCGTCATGTTTGTATTGCAACTTGTTTGATCATGAGACACAAGATTGTCCTACACTGATAGCTAGGATACATGAAAAAGGAGCACTACTACCTCCCTCGACTCAGAACTTGCAGATGATAAGGTCTGATGTACGCGAGCAATATCTGAATGTAAACATTACGCTCGAAGTGGAATCACGATGGGAGATGACAAAGAAAAATAACAAGAAGATAGTACTTGGGTTCACAAAGCTCTGGAGAAAGAAGTAGAGTTCTATTTCGAGTGCACTCAGGAAATGTTCATGGAAGCTAAGAAGAGCTTCGTTGATGCCCCCACTTAAGGAAGAAAATATAGACCAGAGTCAGAGATGGACCCATCCACACTCATAACATTCTTAGAAACATGTATGAAGTTACTACACGATAGTAAGGCTATAAAAGGGTTACAAGAACTCATTAACAGATGCTTTGGGAAAATGCTAGGAGAATAATGCATAGTCTGGAAGATCGGAAAACAGAAGAAAAGAACAAGAAGAGAAATGAGACTAACTACGTAGATCAAATATTATGAGATGGATCAAGTTATCCTAAATTTAGGATCAGATGCGAATGTTCCGCCAAAGAAGACATGGGAGCAAATGGGGGACCTGTGTTGTAGTGGTATCCTATTCAACTGTGAATGGTGAACAAACAGAAAATAATACCCATGGGGCAATTGCAGGGAATAACTTCAGAAGTTGAGGGTGTGAGAGCACTAGCAGAATTTGAAGTGATAGAGATTATTGATGAAAACAATCCCTAAACCATGCTCGTAGGAATTTATTGGGCCACTGACATGAATGGGGTGATTAATCTAAAAAAGTGAAAAATGATTTTTGAGAAGAAGCCACTACGTGAAATTATACCCCTGGACCCTGCTGAAAGATCGTTCTATATGGAGCCAGTGCACAACTATGAATGTGATGATGATTTGGACTGCATCTATCAAATAACAACATGAAACCAAGACTGGGAGAATCCCACCATGGATGGGCAGATTGCATGGGAGCATGAAAGATCTTGTACCTTGGATTTAGATGAGGTGATAGAGTGATGACAGAATTAGTTAGATGAGGTAACCACACTAAATTGTAATATGATGACAAGGTCACTACGTTGTGTGTCAAGAGAAGTAAGAGACTTCCCTACTTATGATGGCCTAAGTGAGGTAGATACCTTCTTCAATAAATTTGAAAGGGGAGTTCTAGAAAAGCAATAGTTCCAGGCCTTGGACTGGGTACTATGTGCTATGCCTACGAGGTGGTGGGGTACACACAAAGGGATCTTTGACGACTGGCGTGAGTGTAGGGGAATGATGCGCTTATGATTTGGGAAGCCTAGGGTTTGAATGATAGATAAATACAATGGATGGGATGATCCATGTGCGCGTCTGGCCAAGTGGGTGCAGGCATGTGGAAACTGACCTACGTGGATGCACATGAACTTCGTGCTAAACTGTATGGTCAATAAGCATGTGTTGGGGGCGAAAATGTGCAAATGGATCTTAATGTTGGGGAAACGTTATGTCTAAAGAGCAATCACACATAAGGTTATCCTCAGAGAAGCATTCAACAAGGTATGCAATGTGTTGAACAAGGTATGTAATGCGTAGTGAAGTGATTGGGACCTGCGTGTACTTGCAATATTATGGGCTTATAGGACGACCTGCAAGAAACTGATGGGACAGACACATTTTAGGCTTGTCTATGGAGTGGAAGTTGTAATTCCTATGGAATACATCGTGCGTAGTCTATACATAGAAGCACTCATAGGTATGACGGATCGTCGAGCCCTTGAGGAGAGCCTCACACAGTTGGAGGAGCTCGAAGAAGAATGATTTTTGGCTAGACTTCACTAGCAGGTCCAAAATCAGTGCGAAAAGGATTGGCACGATTGACATATTAAATTGTGCACCTTCAAGGCAAATTATTTGGTGTTGTTGTATGATAGTAAGTTTGATAAATTCCAAGGGAAGCTCAGAATGCATTGGCTGGGACCATATGTTATTAAGGAGATCACAGATGGTAGTGCGGTGTAGTTGGTAAAGCTAAATGGATAACTATTCCTAGGAAAAGCCAGTGGTAGTCATTTGAAGGCCTACGCAAGTGGCTCGTCCATTTGACTAGCTGAGAGAAGAACAATATTAGTGCTCCAGACAACTTAAAGGAGGTGCGAGACTATAAACTACTCTACCTAGGAACTGCATGATGTCAGGTTTGCATGTAGTAATGAAGTGTCACAGGGTCCGCAACATCACGAGGGTAGCTGCACTGCCCCATGGGTCAGCTCGAAAGTGACCATTACAGTCACTATTCATGATGTGATGCTTGGCTTGAGACCAAATGGAGCGAGCGACAGGAATTTAAGGTGAATTTTATGGGTTAGATTCTAGAAAATCTATTGCCAACTAATAATTAATGGACCAAATGTGGGGGGAATGGTCGAATTCAAATTCAAAAGGTACTATAAATTCCAAAGGGATGTCTAGCCAACAACACTTGGAAATTTGACAACTGAGCTCTTCGCACCCAAAAATTCATAAACCTAGACTTGTTCGATCCATTGAAGGTAAGTTCGTTGTTTGAGAACTTACCCAAACCATTGAGAGAATTGTGGAATAGCGCTATGGCCATGCGTGATGTAGCCATGGATACCAGAGCAATGACCGCTAAGTAGACTGCACAGGCCATGACAGTAGGTGAAGCCCCTGTAAGTGCCGAGATAGTTGCAAAACCCCTAAATTGCCACACATGCTAAGACCCAAAAAATGCAAGCACCCTATGGTATTGGTGCGCGTGTCCCCTAGGAATCTATTAACGATTACGCTTACCATGGAATAAAAGGTGAAGGCGATCGATTTGGAAGCCGATGAGGAGGAAGACTTTGAAGAAATCCTAGTAGATGAGGAGGAGGATGTAGAGATGGAGGGAGCAACCCAAGGTGCAGACCCTCTAACCAGGTTGCCTGCATATGTTCCTTCGTAGAAGGGAAAAGAAAGGGTGCCCAAAGATGCCAAGAAGAGAAAAAGATCTCTGTAGACTTCGATACTCCTTGATGACATCATTTTCAATGAATCACACTTGGGGTGAGTTCCTACACTAAAATTTGAAGGTTGGGATCTCGCAAACCATGAGAAGTTCCCACATTTGGTAACCATGCAACTCATGTGCAAGAAGAAAGATGTGCTGACGGGAGTTATAGAGTTGGAGCCCCATACGTGGCTGAGAGGTGTAGAAAAGGCAAGACTATTAAACTTGCTTTGGGTGCTACATTACCATTGCACCCTAGTGACTATTTTCATCATCAGGAAGCTACTCTACCTGGTGCATGACGGGTTCTTGTGGTTGGAGGAGCGCATCCCCATCACAGATCACTTAATTCACAAAATTACCTAGCTCTCTTGCAAAGAGGAGGACCCAGCAAACATCCTAAAGGGTAAAAGTGATGACTTGGCCATCGCAGAGGCCATGAAGAAGAAGTTCAAGTTGGAGAAGAAGAAGAGAGGATATGAAATTTCCAACATCAACAACACTTCGGCAAAGTTGCGATGCATATATTGCCTAGCGAGGTTATCTGGAAGTGCCACATGAATGAGGTGCCCATGCTGGTGATTGCATTTGTCGCATAATGTGCAGAAGGGGTCCAATTTAACTGGGAAGACTACTTGTGTAGAGTGTTCTTTGAGAGCTACTGTGACACACAAAAGTAGGGGAAGAAATTTCATTATGCATGGTTGTTGTTTCCCATCATGATGGTGGCATGGGAATTGCCTGAGGACATCTAGTTCCTCATGATTTCGCACGAACTTCTAGAGGTAGTGAAGTATGCTTCGATGTGGGCAACTAGAGATGCATAGAGAATTAGGGACAATAAGATGCTCTGGGTGTTGATGGGGATGAACATTAGAATGGGGATTAATCGCAAGCCGTAATTATCACCCATTGTCTATAATAGTTAGTTCAAGGTAGATTTCCACCACCTGTAGATCAAGGCGAGGAAGGACCCTGTGAAGACTTGGCCCGAGCTCCATTATCTGGCAACAGATGATTTCATATTCACCATCATTGATTCATGGCCGCCAGAGTGGTGCACTCCAGCCAGCTCCGTGGTGGAAGTGGAGAAGTCCATCGTGCAATGGAAAATGGATGAGCAAAACTACAGATGGTGTAGTTGGCAGAGAAGTGAAGGAATGAAGTAGCAACAGCCAAGGCCAAGAAGGGGTGCGACACTGTGAATGCAATGGAAGAGCAACAGAAGGCAGTAGATGAGGAATAAAGGCTAGAAGTCACCTTTGTTCCAATAGAAAATGAATATATACGAAGGTGGCATAGGCCCACAGACAACATCCACACATCTCAAAGATAGCACCCAAGAGAGCAGGTAGGGCCGCGGAAGATGTCGAAGGCTTTGAAGGCTTCTTTCAACCCAATCACCCTCACTAAGGGGGATCTACATGACATTTGGGAGACTGTGAGGGATGTCACCACAGAGACCCTACAACAGTTCATGGAGGAACACTAGATGGTGTTGGGGGCTCTCCAAGCAAAGATACAAGAGTTGCAGGTGTACACTCCATAGGCTGACACTATGTCGACTAGCCTCGCACTATACATGACCATGGCCGAGGAAATGTTGCGCACTCGGATGACTAACATAGTAGTGCTGCCAGAGGGAGCATTGGTTACAAAAAATGAGGCTGACAGTCCTATGGTCAGTGTGTTGAAGGGGCTCAAGATAAATATGGCTTCTCTCTTGAGGGATACGGGAGCAAAAAATGTTTTGTAGGATGGAGTTACTCCAAAACTACAAGCCAGCGAAGGTCGCATGCTCCAGGTCATGAGCGAGCAGTGTGATGAGGTAGCGTCATGGAACCAATAGGTTATGTAGGTGGTTGAGGAAGCTTGCTAGATAGAACATAGTTGGCCATCCAAGTAGAAGAACCTGTGGAGGCATGTGTCCAGAAACTAGCAGCAACAATGCGCGAAGCAAAGGAACAAATGGCTAGGGTTTAACTCACACTAAATGTTCAAATAGCCAAACTACAATTGAAGGGGAAACCTTTAACTCTACCATAGGTTTAGGGGAAGTGCGCCAGTGTGATTACAGTAGCAATAGCGGAGGTCAATAGTGCAGTGAAAGACTACACAAAGCTATTCGAGGACTCGTTCAAGGTTCTCAACACTCTGAAGAATGACCCAAACATAAAACACCTAGAGGAAAAGTCATGTGAGCTACAACAAAAATATGATGAAGTAAAAGGGATCATGTAGATAGTTTCCCTTACACAGAGACTCACATGGATGCAATATGGGAAAGCGCTAAAGGAGTAGGTGGATGCTTCTCGACATAAGAAAATAGTTTTGAAGGCATGCTTAGAGTCGTGGAATGATGAGGTGTATATCATTACAACCTTTATTGAGGCAAAGCTCGCGCAAATTCAAGTAACACAAGAATAGGTTTAGGGAGTTAGTTCAGCTACAATGGTCTCTGAATAGTACATCTACGAAGTGTAGCAGGAAGCCACTCAATACGTTGCCGATCTTGAAGCGATCTAAGTAGAGTTGGGAGGTCTTCATGCAAAGATATCTTCACTGATAGAGTGACTCGAGGGAAATTCATGATGTTTGTGTTGGGGTCCTATTGGGTGTGAGATCCCCCAAGGGATGTTTTGGGCTTGGAGCCAAGATTTTGGTCAAAAGTTGTAGCCCTGATGTAAAGACTCCACATTTTGTGGGAGCAGAGCACGTAGTTTGTAAAAGAGTCATAGGGTTGTCTGCCCTTACTTTCGTAATGTAATGTCAACTGT
>APFE031692691.1:0-21405 GCA_000404065.3 Pinus taeda
AATCTCACCATGAGATCTTATCTGGGTTATCAACCCAATAACCTAAGTGAAGAATGAATCTATTGTATCAGATTCCTTCATGCTGAGTGTTTCAAAGTCTCTCCTCAACATCTGCAACTTTGCAGTCTTCACTTTCTCCATACCTTGATAGGCAGTTTTGAGAATATCCCATGCCTCCTTGTATTTTGTTGCTACTGCAATCCGTCGAAAAACACTTTCATGTACTGATTGAAAGAGAAAAAAGAGGGCTTTGGCATCCTTCTTCTTGTTGCTCTTCAACTGGTCTCTTTCTGCTACTGTCAAAGCAGCCAACGCTGTTGCATCTGCACGTTCAGCATAGCCAGTTTCAACTAGCTCCTATATTCCTTGAGAAGCAAACAATGCTTTCATTGTTATGGACCAATAACTGTGATTTTTCCCATTAAACTGTGGCAGTTGGGTATTTTTCAAGCCTGTTCCAGCATCTGCCATCTTAACTCTGTATAGGTAAAGAAGAGATAGTGTCTGTAAAATAAAAAACAAACAAAAAACTTTCTCTGCTGAAAAAACTTTCTGTTCAATAAACTTCTTACAGCTCCTACAGTGAAAAATGAACTTTGTTTTTGACTCACTGAGTGCCTAGACTAGCTCTGGTACCATGTTGGAAATTTCTGTTAATTTAAAACACAAAATAAAATTTGACAGAGAACAACGCTCTGATACTAAACGCAGGATCTATAACACACAATTGAACTTGTATTAAAAGAAATTGTTGTTACAAAATAGTCTTCCTCTGAACAGAGGGATTACAAACAGGAACGCTTCAGTTCCAGAAACTAATTTCTCTATCTTAGAAAAATTAGAGTTTCAGCACTGTCGTGCATTACAGAAAAAAAGGTTCTCCTTGTTTAATTCTGCTCACTTTTTTTTACTACATCTGCTCTTGCATTTTCATATATATATATATATAATGAACAACACAAAAAAATATCTTTGTGTAAACAATAAACTAAGTAAAATATCTGCTGATATTTATCTGTGTATTTATTGCAGAAGGCGGTGATGCCTTTCTCGGTGGAAATAAGTCGGCAGTCTGCAGGGTATTAAATTCTGAATTTAATACGTATTTAATGCTCATAAATATCAGAAGACTTTTGCTGCTTCGAACAGGCTAAAAATATCCTATCTGAACTTAATGTGTGGCCCATCACAACATCGCACCATCGCATCGGAGGAAAATAAAAAAATGTGTCGCCGCTTCCATAACTATTTGAAACATGCGATTTGCGATATGTGATCAAATCGCATCGTGAAATCGCAATCGCGGACAATAGAAGGGACACAAATGCAGGTTAAGAAGAAAATGTGCGATATCCGATCTGCTACTTGATCGCATCGCCGGGAGCTCAATTGGAGGTTTTTTGGAAACAGTATGCTGCGGTCGCTGTCACTCCACGGCAGTTTAAATTATCATTCCAACACCATCATTCTGTGCTAGTGTCAAAGAAAGAAGGAAGTATGTCGAGTAGCGTAGCAGCACCCACATGATTGTTTTGTCATGAGAAACACAGCCACGTATCTCTCATGTTGAACACCAACTTGCATGCATACCAAATGCCTTATTACAATAAACGCCAATCTACCTTATTACTTTAAATGCCAGCAGCAAAAAACCTAGCTAACTGGGCGATCCCTTATCTCTCTCGAATACGGTTTCATAGCCAGTAGCTCTTGGAAGCTCATTTGGTAACCGAAATTTGGTTCTATGAGTGCTTGTGCATTCTAGTTTTGATGTCTTTTTTTTGCTTATTGAGCACTCCTAATTGCCCGAGGAATGATCATCGTCGAAGAAAGAAGCTATCGCATAGACGTTACTAGTCAGGATTCTCATGAATTGGCTTGAGCTTATGATGCTGCTGGCCTTTGAAGCACTAGGATGCGATGACAATCCTGAAGTGATTTATAAGCTCCCTGAGATGCTGCTGGAGCTGCTCTGGCCTGTAAATGGATGTGAGCCATTAGATGCTGCTAGAGCTATGAATGGATGTGAGCCATTTTCTGCACAAACGAGGAGGGCCTATGTTGTTCATGTTGCTGGTGTGGCAAAGCAAGAGGCAACAAGCGGCAAGTCGAGGTGATTCAAGGAGCTAGCCAGTTTATTGAACTAGCCAACAAGTAACGAACGGGGCAAGTAACCAACTCAAAGCCAGCATCAGGGGCCCCATTACAAGACGGTGGTTAGAAGGTGAGGTGATTCTATGTGCATTACCAGTTTCACGTTCCCTTCATAAACAACTGTATACATAGACATAAGGACATTGACATTAATACAACCTCGAGTTGATTGGGGAATCAACAATGAAAACGGGGAGGAGGAGTAGTGGTCTCTGCGAGTTTACCTCCCTGTAGTTGAAGCTTATGAATCTCTCACCTCCCTCCGTAGAAGACATCTCTTGATTCTGTGAGTGTGCAGACCGACCTATGCGGGGACGTTTCAGCCATCAGCACCTATCCACAGGCTGGCTGTCACAAGCATCCCTAAGGGCGTCAGGGTACCACCAGCCCTTCTGTAGCTATATCAAATAGGCCAGCCTTACGTGTTACATAAATAATATTGCTACAACAAATAAATAGGCATGCACGTTACATAAGTAATATTGCTACAACAATAAATAGGTATGTAGGCAGGGTGATACTGATCTACCCTGGTCATTCTATATGAGAATATGGTAGGAAGATCACTACTACTAGTAGTTCAGTTGAAGCATTCATTTCACGTCATTTCCATTCTATGGGTGGAATATGAACCTGGTGAACAGCTGAACAACTTTCCTTGCTCCTGCCGATAAGACTCAAGAGTGAATTGACCAGAGGGCCTAGTGAATAGCAAGCAAAACTGAAGAGGCAAGTTCTGTGTTGAAAATACAGGATAAAGAAACCCCATTGCAACAGACACCATCTCACATGCACAATGCCATATGTCTATGTTCTACGCCATCACATGCACAACACCATCTGTCTCTGTTATGGTTCTGTCTCTATTTTGGTTCTATAGTCATGTTCCTAGATTATAAAATAGCATTTAATATTTATGAACTAATGCTAGCAATAGTTTCCCGATAGAAAATGTTAACGAAATACATGGAATATGCTATGAGGAATAGGAAAAATATCATGGGTATAGCCTCTTCTCCTCGGGAAGAGGCCAAATAAGATGGTAAAAGGATATGTGCTCGAAAACTTGGTTAATAAGTCATCCCAACTAATAACAAATAGGTGATTTAATGGTTTAACATCACCGATTGATTACTATAGTCCCATACCATTTCTAAAGGACAAAGACCAATAATTGTATTTAGATTTTGAATCTCACCATTTACATTTACCCATTACTACAGTGCGCACTAAGGCTGACGAAAAATAAAAAAATATGTTGAAAAGTATGTCCTATACTGTATTGGGATGTTTAGTCGACTAAATCGGCCAAAAGCGGCATGAGATACCATTGCAGTTTGTTTATATCATATATTTGGTAGTGCCTATTTATAGTATGAGGAAATCCTATGGAAAACTTCAAAAAGTGAATACTAACGTGTTTGAAATCGTTAGGTTTTAACTTTTACACAATTGGCAAATATTCTTCAAGAGTACAATTCCCTATAAGAGTTGGGGTCTTATATGCTGGTCCAGAGGTTAAAGCTATAAGACTTCTTAGAGTTGAACCATTTTCAAAATCCGTAAAGAACTGCTATAGTTTCCGAGACTAAGAAAGTTCAATACAAGTTTTGTTCGAAATTTATCTGGAGGTTTTTATTATATCAAAATCCACTTCTAAAGTATTACCATTCCAAACTATTACTGTTATGTTTTTTTAAGTGGTGCTTTTTAGTGGGGTGGTTGTTAATTTATGGGATTGATTCCCAATAAAGTGATTATGGAAATTATTTCAACATTTCCTCAAATGCAACTAATTGTTAATTTTTAGTGTTTTTTGGGTGGATTTTAGAGTGGTGATTAATTTATGTGATTGATTCCCAATTAAGTCATTATGACAATTATTTCAATATTCCCTCTAATTCAACTAATTGTTAATTTTTTAATGGTTTTTGGATGGATTTTAGAGTGATGGTTAATTCATGTGATTGATTCGCAATAAAGTGATTATAGCAATTATTCAACATCTCCCTCAAATGCAACTAGGAAATCAAACCCTCAAATACAGATAAGAAATCAAACTTCAGTCAAGACTCATGATACCATGTTAAGGATTTCCATTAAAACTAAAATGCTTTACTAAACTTCCAAATCCTAAACATTATCATGAGTGAGCAATTAATCTTATGTTCCCAAAATAGTGATTAATCTACAAAATTAATTCTCAATGATATTAGTGTAACAATTACTCCAACAATTTCAAAATCAAATAAGTATACTTTTATTGTATAAATTAATTTTCAAATCAAATAAATAAATCAACCAAATAAGTATACTTTTATTGTATAAATCAATTCTCAATAACATTACTGTAACAATTATCACAACAATTTCAAAATCAAATGAATAAGTAAATCAAATACTTATACTCTTATTGTATAAGTGATATTGAAACACTGGTATGGAATAAATTAAAAATTAATCTTGAAACTTCCTAATGGCTCTTTCTTTATTTCCAAAGGAATAATGTCTTTGCTCTTTGTACCACGAAAATAAGTTTAAGTCATTGGCTTTCAAGGTAACATGCCTCAGGTACTTAAAGTCGAAAATAAAACATTTATCACTCAAATTATTTTACATATCCCATATTATATTATATAAGTACATGACATCTTTGTAATCACGTGACGTCGATGAGATTTCACAACCTTACAATCTATAAAGCAGCCCGGTCAATAGTACCAATCTGATTAATATAATATAGCTACTCGTTGGTTATGTAATACTTTTTAAGGGAATAATTAGCTCTATTTTTTCGGATTTGCCTTCACCTGAACAAGGATTGAAACTGTAGGGTTTGAAGACCACTAATTCCAAATAATACAAACTATTAATCTGATTAATACACTTTGAACTCCCTTTGCTTATTAGGAAAAGGCCAACTCGTTGACCCCATTATCCTAAGCTTTTTTCGATGTACCCTCCAATGATGGCAGCTAACTGGAAAGTTATCCAAGGATTCCGTGTTAGAACAGTCGGTGTACTTTACCCTTACCTTTGCAGATGCGTTTATGGTTACAAATGTTGAAAGTATGAATCTAAAGATTTCAGATGTCATAAAATGAACGGATCTTATTGCTTCGTATTGCTCGCGTTGTTGTGCAAGGGAAAGATTTACGACGTGGATCAAAAGTTTTTATGGAAGCGATATTTAAGAAATTTTGTGTATTTATTGCAGGTTGCTACAAATGTATTTTATTAAAAAATTTAATATGATGGGATGTTTTGGGTTACAAATTTGTTTATATATTTAAAATAATTCAAGTAATAATTATTTTTCTAAATTATTTATATATTTTAAATTATATTTTAATAAGTAAAAATGGTATAAGTTTAGGTTTAGAGTATGTTTCAAAATTGTTTTTGTTAAGGTAAATAATTGACTTTTCAAAGGCTAGGAAACAAGTTAACAACCCAAAACATATAGATATCTAACAGTAATGAGAATTTACCCTTTACAAACCACTCAAAAGTAAATCCAAAACCCATAAATATCTGACAAACCACCCACAAGTATTCTAGTGACATGGATTTCTATTTTATAATATTATATGTTAATCAAATTTAATAAATAATATTTAGAAGCAACATGTTTGTTTAAAACTGGGGTTTTGACTTAATTTATAGGGGAGGATAAGTCGTACAGCTCAAAGGTATAGTGATAGTGCCTAGAGTAAATTTTTATCGCCGGAATATCACACTAAATCAATTACCAAGTTTAGCAAAAAAACAAAAACAAAACAAAGTAAACCATATAAATAGAATTTTATAATTTACCATATATATTTCTAAAAAGACTTTTACATAAATCATTGAATATATATTCATATAATTTATGTTAAATTTATGTATTAAATATTAAATGGTAATACATTTTTTTATTATTATAATTTTATTTAATAAATGAAATTTATAATTTTAATTTAAATGTTTTTATAAATAATAATCAAATTATATATATATATAATATATAAAATTATATATATATATAATTAATTGGTCAGAAATAATCTAAATGTATTACACTCTATTATAACTTTCACTGAAGATTTTTTTATTTAAAAGTATTAATGGAATATGATAATGTGTGTATTCAAAACATTCTAGTTAAACAGGGGTATTAATATTTCATAAACTTTTTGCAAAACAAATATAAATAAAATAGGAAATTAATTAAGAAACAAAATTTAATAATAAAATAAGATTGTAGTAAAGTTATAAAATATAAATATATTAAATTTATTAATTAATTAGAAATTTATTTAGTTAAATTTCTTTTATAAATGTTTACATGAGTTCCGAATCATTCAATTGGCGAAGGAGCTCGAAATAGGAGACAGTGAAGGCGAACTTCTAGGGTTTCAGCGAGTTGCAGATAGTGTTCCCTATGGAGGGTTGCAAAGGAGGGAGAGCCACTCCCTCCTTCAAGGAGGCCATTGCAAGTAGAGGTAAGAATCCTCTATAAAATGCTAGAGGTACTTCGGAGGAAGGGGAAAGAAATATAAAAGAGGAAACAATAAAAGCCAACAATAAGGAGATCAATGGCACAAAGGACAAGGAGGTAGAAGACAAAAAACACGGCACTAAAGACAAGAAACAAAAGGGACCCTGCAAACCCAATGCTGAGTTCACACCCAGAGTTATTTTAAATGATGCTGCTGTGTAGGCACACAGGGACCACATGAGAACTTATGTTATTATCTGTAAGTTTATGGGACTATGACCCACTGAAAAATCATTACAGACATGGATAAAATATCACTGGAAACCTAGAGGGAGAATTGACCTTCATCTTGGGTCAAAAGGATTCTTCACTATGGTATTCATGAATATTGAAGACAAGGACAGAGTATTTGAAGGAGGACCCTACTTGTATGCAGCAGCTAGACTCTACATGAGGCCATGGATGATGAATTTTGTCCCAGAATGTGAAACTTTTACTTCGGTACCTATCTGTGTAAGACTGTATTCATTACCCCTTGATTATTGGCAAAATGAATCGTTAACAACCATAGGCAATAAATTAGGTCGTTTTGTCAAAGCTTCTGAAGCCACAAGAAGAGGGAAATACACTTCCTTCGCTAGGATATGTGTGAAAATGGATTTATCAGGAGCTCTACCAGATGAAGTGATCCTAGAAGTTTTTGATGAGGAATGGGTGAAAATAGTAGACTATGAGCATATCCAATTCAGATGTCATAGATGTCATGAACATGGGCATCTATTTAGAGACCGTCCACTCAGTAAAGTGGTAAATAACAGCAAGGATAACACAACGAAGGAAATAGATAGCTACCAGAAAGTGGTAAATCAAGGAAAAGGTGGAAAGAGAGAACCAATGCAACATCAAGGTGAAGGGCTAAAGGAAAGTCAAAACAAGTTCCAAGTTCTTGAGGAAAATGAAGAGATCACTAAGGAAGATCAAGCAATGGAAGGAAATCTTGAGGAAAACGAAAAAGAAGTAAAACATCACCAAACTCAGGAAATTGATTATCAGAAAGAAACCATGATGAGTGATACAGAACTTGAGATGGATTAGGAGATGATCAAGAGTGAAATGGACCTTGAGGATCATGAGCTATAGGAGATCCTTGATAAATAAGACTTAGATCTAGAAGGGTTCTTGATTCAGGGACCCATGGGAGGAGTGGATTCGGTACCTCAAGAAGAGCTCAATAGAATACAACAATTGTTTTTATGGAAAACATATGTTAATGGCATGGAGAAAGGAAAATATATAGATAAGCAGGATAACATAGGGGTGAAGCCAATGAAAACAACTCCAGGACTAGCAACAAGAAACTTAGGTAAGAAAAGAGGCAAGAGAAAGCAGAATGAAATCTTGGTGGAATGTGGCAAGCTAATGATAGACTCAGGTAAGATGAAAGATCTAGTGAGCTACTCCTTTAAAAATCTTTAATCATGAAGTTTATATCTTGGAATATCAGAGGTCTAGGGAGTAAGAAAAAGAAGAGACTTCTTAGTAATAGGATGAAACAAGAAATCCCAGATATTATCTTTATCCAAGAAATGAAATGTTCCATTCAAAATTTAAGACAAATCCATGGTCAATGGCTCAGTAGATTTGAGTTTCTAGAGGTAAAAGCAAAGGATTCAGTGGGGGGAATTCTCATTCTTTGGAACCCTCTAAAAATCAGCATAATAGACATTGAAGCTAGCATGAACTATCTATTAGTGATTATTCAACCTGTAGGAGACAGGTGAAATTATCTGGTCCCAATTGTTTATGGCCCTCAAAGAATAGATGATAAACTCAAGTTTCTAGACTCACTAGTGGATCTCAGAGACAGACATGCAGGAATACCTTGGATCATGGGAGGGGATTTCAACATTATTAAATCTCTTTCGGATAAAAAAGGAGGAATCAGAATTCTAGGTAAAGACTCTTTAGAGTTTCAAACCTTTATATACAATATAAACCTTGTAGATACTGAAACGAATACAAGCCTCTTTACTTGAAATAATAAAAGAGGAGGAGAGTCTAAGGTAGCCTCAAAGTTAGACAAATTCATGATCTCTAAGGATTTGATGCTAACAAATAAGGAAATAACAAGGAAAGTTCTCCCCTTTGGAGGCTCGGATCACTGGCCGATCCTATTGGAGATCAAAGGCATGGGCATTCTCAGAAATAGACCTTTCAGATTTGAAAATATCTAGCTCCCCCGTCCAGATTTCTTCAACAATATTAAAGAATGGTGGTGAGAAGATTTACAGATTCAGGGTACAAGAATGTTTCTTCTTCATAAAAGATTAAAGCATATCAAACTCAGACTAAAGGATTGGAACAGAAAGGATTTTGACAATATTTTTGTTGAGCAACATTCTGTGGAAAACAAAACGAAGGTTCTCAACCAAGCTCTGATTAAGGATGGATTTGATAGAGTCAAAAGTAACCAAATGGATAAATATCATCAAGAATGGGATAATCTGTGTAAACAAGAGGAAATTTTTTGGAGACAAAAGTCTATGGTTCAATGGCTAAGAGAAGGGGAGCGTAACACGAAATTGTTTCACAAGTCCACTGTGGCGAATAGAACACACAACAAAATATCTTCAATTAAGGACGTAGAAGGGAATCTACTCACCTCCCATGAGAATATTGAAGATGTGTTAGTTCAACATTCTGAAGCATTACTCACATAAGAAATATAGATAGAGAACAATCCATCAGTGAAATAACTAAAAACATACCAAAGATGGTTTGCAGAGAGGACAATTTCAATCTAAATAGGCCAGTTTCTAAAAAGGAGGTAGATGATGTCCTTAAGGAAACATAGAATGGAAAAGCACCAAGCCCGGATGGTTTTAATGTGGATTTTTTTAAAGCATGTTGGAATATTGTAAAGTAGGATATTTTGAATGTAGTGGAGGATTCCAAGTTGAACAAAACTATATTGAAAGTGCTCAATACCTCCTTTATCTCCCTTATCCCTAAGTAGGACATTGCTCAAACATCGGATAAGTTTAGACCCATAGCTCTACGCAATGTGGTTTACAAGATAATATCCAAAGTAGTGGCTAATAGACTTAAACCTTTGATTCCTACCCTAGTGTCTAGGGAGGAATCTAGTTATGTGGAAGGCAGAGAAATTTTAGACAACATCATTCAAGCCCAAGAGGCGGTTCAGTCCTTAAGTAGTAAAAGGCAAGCTGGAATGATCATGCAATTAGATATAAATAAGGTAAACTAGACCTACATGAAGAGGGTACTTAGTGCTTTTGGTTTTGATCATAATTGGGTCAGGTGGGTGATGGCCTTAGTCACTTCCTCTAGCTTCTCTATTTTGGTGAATGGCTCTCCCTCGGAGATTTTTTGTCCTTTCAGAGGCCTCAGACAGGGAGACCCGGCCTCACCATTTCTTTTCATTCTCGTGATGGAAGGACTTGGTAGGTCCATCAAGCATGCTAAAGTAATAGGTAAGGTTAATGGCCTTCATCTAACTGAGAATGGTTAGGCTCTAACGCATCAAGAATTTGTAGACAATACTATGCTACAAGGAGCCCCCACAGTCAAAGAAGCTACAACATATAAACAAATCCTAAACGTCTTTGCTAAGGCCACAGGTATGGAAGTTAATCTCTCCAAATCAAAAATATTTTTTTTTAAAACAAATATTGCGATACAAAGGAATATTTCCAGATTCTTGGCTTTCAGAGGGATTCCCTTCCCTCAAAATACTTGGGAATCCCTCTAACTGCTAAACCAATGCCCAAAAGCATTTGGGAACCATTGATTAATAAGTTGCAGGATAAAGTCAGTAAATGGACCTTAAGATATTTGAATCTTGCAAGCAAGTTGGTTCTCACAAAAGTTGCTTTGCAAGCCATCCCTATTTTTATGTTCTCTGCCCTCCCAACTCCAAAAGGAGCCCTTCAACAATTCAGAAATATACAAAGAAATTTCCTCTTGGGTAACGAGGAGATGAAGAAGAAATGGGCCTTAGTTTCTTGGGAAAAAATTTGCAGACCCAAAAATCATGGAGTGCTTGGCTTGGATGATCCGGAAATATTCAATAAGGTTTTAAAGGCCAAACTTTGGTGGCGTTGGGTTCAGAATCCAGAAACCCAATGGGCAAATATCTGGAAAGAAAAATATGCAAGATCCTGGCAAACTGATGATCTCATAAGAATGTGAGGTAATATTAAGGGCTCTCACATCTGGAACAAAGCCTGGGAAAACAGAAGATTAGTTCAAGAAAATAGTTTTTGGGAAATCAGAGAAGGAAATGTAGCTCTTTTTTGGGAAGATAAGTGGCAACAAGAACCTTTACTGTTAAAAGAGGATTTCATCGACCTTAAACATGAGACATATTCACAAAGATTAATTAAAGTAAAGGATTTCTGAGATAATACTCAGCAGATGGAGAAATGTAGAATCTGGAAAAACATTGATTGCAGAAATAACAACCCCTTGAAAACAAAAGTGGAGAAGCTAAGGAAAATGGTGGAACAGAGGATGATCTTAGTTTCAGAGGGAAAAGACCAACTAAGATGGGACAATAATAAAGAGGTAACCTTTAATCATAAAGAATAAAAAAGCATTCTCCTTGATCTGGATCCCCAGGTTCCAGACAAAATCTGGTAGAAATTTTGGAGGCACCAAGGGTGGTGAAAATCAAATTTTTCATGTGGTTGGTTTACCACAGGAAAATCCTGACTTGGGACAACATCAGGAAGAGGGCTGTTATGGGGCCTTCTAGATGCCTACTCTGTGGGGAGCAAGAAGAAACAATGAAGCATCTTCTCAATAGTTGTATTTTCACCTCCTGGTTATGGGAAATATTTGCCAAAATATTTCAACAATCTGACACGGGCAGAGGGAGCATCATCAATACCCTTAACGGTTGGAGGGGAAATTTTTCGGAATATGAAATTCTCAACTTAGCCTGGGCCCTTACACCAATCTTCGTTATTTGGAATGTTTGGAAGGAGAGGAACAATAGAACATTCAAGGGAGAACAAAATCCCCCTTATCACCTATTTGAGACAATCCTGAAACAACTTAAGGAGACAGTGGGTACCACTATTCGTAACCACCCTATTAATCCTCCCTCAGATGTGGATGGAAAAATTCTCAGTCAGCTGGGGCTGTAGGGTCTTACTCCTCAAGGTCTTAATAGGAAGGTTACAGTAAGAGACAGAGAAGTATTACTGGCATCCTCCCCTAGAAGGATATCTAAAATTCAACATTGATGGAGCGTCAAAAGGAAACTCGGGAATCACTGGGTATCGAGGAATCCTTAGGGATGCCAAGGGAAGTATTATCTTCATCTTGCATTGTCACCTTGGAACAAATACCAATAACATGGCTGAGCTAATGGCTTTGGAGCAATGCCTGTATTTTCTAAGTCAGGATAATTGCTGCAATGTGACAATAGAAGCGAACTCTGAACTAGTAATTAACTCAGTGAAAAGAATAAATAGTGGAAAGACACCGGAGAAAGTCTCAAAACACTGGAAATTAATCAAGGTTTTCCAGAGAATTCAGGATCACCTACAAAACGTGCACACTATTAGCTTCCATCATGTTCGTAGAGAAGCCAACAAGCTAGTGGATCTTCTTGCCAATTAGGGGATCAGTAATACAGAGGTCAAGGTTTTGATGGAGTGGCAGGAGTTGCGACAAAGAAGACTGAGAACTCTTTGCTATGAGTAAGAGGAAGAAGATAGGAGAGTGTTCAGAAACAAATCTAGGGAGGCAAGCCCTTAATCTTTTAGCCTTCGTATGTGTCATCAATTTCTAGCATATTGGTCTTCAGTGGGGGGCCAAACTCATATGACTGCTAGTTACCCCGGAATCAACGAGATGGTCTTCACTGTTCATCAAGGCAAGCGCAACGACTACTATTGTTCCTTAATTAATGGTGCGCCTCTCTTCTTCTCTAGGATGCAGGCTTAGACCAGAAATTCGAGGAGACGTAGAAAGAATATCTGTCATACCGGTTGTCGGAATCTTCACATTTTTGGGCCCCGAAGAGGAAAACCGCTCCCTTGGTGGTATTGGGATGATCGCACTGCTCTTAAGTGGGAAACAATTTTAGTGATTTTGAAGCAATCCCATCCAAATTCCTACACGTGGTAGAGTGAGGGTTCAGAAAATTGCCCTCCATCGCATACTAATGCTTGGTTAACTTGTACGGTGTGATATGAATCTCTACCATTGGATCTTTGTGTGTGGATCAACGGTCATGATTGGTTGGGCAGCTTAGTGGGGCGGCCCGCTAAAGCTCGGTCGTCTTTGCTATGTGATATCTTCTTGGACAGTTGGTTTAGGCGTCAAAGTGAACGGCTCGGTTCAAAGGGACTCTTCCGGGGTCTGATAGGCGGAAGAGCTCATGATCTTCTGGATGCGAGGTGCAATTTTGGATTACACAAATTTTGGAAGATTCACCGTTATTATCCGGGCACGTTGAGCAATGAGGTCGGCATCGATGGATTTCGGCTGAATTATGTGAGCAATGTTTACTCCACCATTCGGACCCGAAATCTGTTTTGTATTGCTTCTATTTTATTATCGGGTCCATTTGGGGAATCAAAGAATACACCTTCTTTGGTCCTCATATGCATCTTAGTAGACAATTTTTACAGACAATTCGGGGGGTTTAAGCATTGGTGGGTTTTGTGATAGTCTTGCAGGTAAATTTGTGAGCCCTTGGACCATTTGTCCAATTCTTGGCTTGGTAACCAAGCCCTGAGTGGATGGTTGTTTTTAGGTCCCTCAAGTCTCTTGGGATAGTTGCGTTGTATGTAACTTGTGTCTTTGTTTATAATGAATAGAAGGTACGACTCTTGCTTAAGCAAAAAAAATAAATTTTCTTTTATAAATTATTCACAAAAATTTCTTATCGTCAACAAAATTTTGACTAAAAATTTGAAAAAGGGAATAAAGGTATAAATTATATTAAGAATAATATAAAATTCATTTTATAGTTAACCAAAAAATGTATAAAATATACTTTTAATTAATATATGTATAATATATATATTGAATATTAAGTAGGTTTCTTTTAAATTTTTAAGAAAATATTGAACAACTAAAAGATATTTATGGTTAAATAAAACATTTATTAAAACATGAAAATATAATTAAAATAAATCTTTCTAATTATATTTTAAAATACTAAAGAACCGCAACAATATTTTTTTCTTTATTTTTAAAATATAAGAAATTGTAATAAAAAAATATTTGAGTTTAAAATTTATATAATTATAAAAAAGAACTGCTTATTAACCATATTAAAACCTTTTTACAGGCAAAATATGACGTAGAAGAACATATATTTTTTAAATAAAAATAATACATAATAGTTTTAAATTAGAAATAAATGTTAAAATTAACAACTCAATATAAATGAAATACGTAGTTATATATTGATATCTCATCTCAATTTAAAAATATAATAAATAAAAAACTTATATTTTTCTTTTTATTTATATATATATATATAATAAATATTTTTTTAAAATCAATTTTATAGATAAATAAATAAAGCAATATAAAAAATATATTTAAATTTTTTCTCAATAAAAATAATATATATATTCGATCTATGATTCTACATCTATTCACAATTTTTTTCAGAAGAAAAAGCGTAATATATTCATGAAAGAAGATTACATAGAGCAAATGCAAGAAGCATATGCAGAAACGTGGACCAAGCCACATGCAAATCTGCTAAAACAGATCCCAAATAAAGCCTCGAAAGGCTAATATTGCCGCCCAGAGAAGGCAACCCATCTATAAGGTGCAGAAAAGGCACCATGAAACCAAGCAGACAAGCATATGAAGAAAGAGCAACATGATCTGACTGCCCAATACGGAAGGAGAGACACGAAATGAGGAAGAGAGCAGCAAAAGAAGCCACTCCTTCCCCACCCCCTCAAACTCTCCACCCGAATCAGACGAGAAACAGAGGAAGAACACTGCCGCAATCATCTGCATTTGCCTGCAGAAAAGACCAACAGAATCATCCATAGAAGCGGCAAAAAATAGGGCAGAAGCACCATTGTTCCCTCAATGCTCCAAAGGATGTGCCATGGCCAGAACAAACCTAACTGCCACCGAGAAGGAGAAGACCCACCAGAGCAGAGGCGTCACCAGGGGCAGTGGCGGCAAGGGTAGCCACCTCGCCCCCGCTTAGTGAAAACTAAAAGACCAGAAGATGAAACGAGCCTGCAGGATGAAACCCTCTTTGTTCGCCTCTCGCTGCTCGACTCAGAAGAAACCTCGCGGAGTCACTAGTGAAGCCCATGTAGATCCCCGCTCACCTCTGGTGATGCCCTCGTTGCCTGACGAGAAACCTCACTGATCGCCGCTCTGGAGAAGCCCTCACCTGCCTCTGACCGCTAAGCTGTCCGTTGCCCCCTGTCTGCAATGTCTACTTTGTTATCCGCTACCCCTGTCTGGAATCAACCCCAGCTCGCCGCTCCTGCGTTCGCTGCTCCTGCTCCTTTAGAAAACAAAAAGAAGAGTGCGCAGCTCGCCGCTCTTGCGTTCATTGTTCCTGCTCCTCCTCGCCCTCCTGCGTTCAACCCCCTGCTTGACGTTCCTGCTCCAGCTCGTCCTCCTCTTCTGCTCCTCTGCTCAACCCCCTGCTCCTGCACTAAAAAAAGCCTGTTGAAAAGGGTTGTTCACCGCTTCTGCTCCTGCGCTCAATCCCCTGTTCGCCGCTCCTGCTCCTGCTCGCCCTCCTGTGCTCAACCCCCTACTCGTCGTTTCTGCTCCAACTCACCCTCCTCTTCTACTCCTGTGCTCAAAACCCTACACCTGCTCTTGCACCAAACAATGCCCGTTGTCAAGGGTCGTTCCACTCGTGCACTCATCCCCTACTCGTCGCTGCTGCACTCAAGCCCCTGCTCGGCGTTCCTGCTCCAGCTTGCCCTCCCCTTCTGCTTCTGCGCTCAACCCCCTGCTCCTCCACCAAACAAATCCCATTTTCATAGGTCAATCCACTCCTGCGCTCATATCATGCCCGCCCCCCTACGCTCAACCCCTGCTCGCCACTCCTGTTCCCCACATCTATCCATAGTTACATCTATCAACAATCACAACATATTATTTTTCTCTTTCTTTTATAAGAGATACATATATTCAATCAATAATTCTACATCTATCAACAGTCCTAATATGTTATTTTTCTCTTTCTTTTATAAAAGTACACATATTCGATCTATGATTCTATATCTATCAACAGTTCCAAGAGATTATTTTTCTCTTTCTTTTATAATGTCAAATTTAAGGAAAAAATTACATCTAAATAGATTTGATCTCCTCAAAACTTAGATTCATAATAGGAAAGGATCCCTTATATTACCAAACGAGATTTTCACATATCAACAAATTATCATATAATGATAATGCTAGCAGGGCTGGAACTCTTCTGGGTTTTATGAATACAACTGGACTTTTAGAAAAAGATTATCTCCGCTAGGGATTCTTGGTCCGTGAATGATTCTGTGTAATCAGACTTTGCAATTAACAAGTGATGAAAATATCACTGTGCATACATTATAAAATACAACTTACAAGACAAAACTACAGAAAAGTAGAAAAAGGTAAATGGAAGAGTGGCCTTTAACTTGAAATTGAATACAACTGGATTGAATTAGTCAGAGTCCTTCCATCCGTTAACATGAATCGTTGGGCACACACATCAATTGAACCAATCGGAATCCTTCCATCCACTACCCTGAAACGTTAGGAATCGCATTCTCCCTGCCCTGTGTGTTGTAGGCCCTTTTGTTGAGACTAATGCCGCCCTCCATGTACTTGAGAAGTGAAATTCCAATGAATGAAGAAAGCGTGTCATAAGTAATGTTTAACATAAAGGGCTTCTGAAGACTCAGGTAAACTGTCGGCCCCGTGCACGTAATGGAAAATAAAAAGTCTACGAAAGCGCATTATAAGGAAATCATGATAAGAAAAACCGGTCTAGATAAATCTGGGTTAGATGGTTGTATAATTAGCCTGATAGGCCTTCCTTTGAAACTGACCTTTGTCGTTCTTTTTATTGTGACGTTGACACCTACCATCCACATTCAGCGGGCATAGGATTCGATTGTTTGTGACACTTGTCCAATGGGCTACATGCGACACGACTGATGGTAGAGGTTAGATGTTCAATCACGCAACAAACTTCTTCTTGCATTTGACTCCACGAATAATTTCACCCCAACAGTTTAAATACCCCACTACGCCTTTCCTCTTCCCATTATTTCTGATCTGGCTGTTGGGAGTTTTATCGTCTGGAATACGAACTGACATTTTGATTTTTCCAAAGAGAAGATGGTGAAGCCAGGAGAATCATGTCAGGTTGAAGGATGGGCTGCCAAGGACGACTCTGGCATTCTCTCGCCCTCTAACTTCATTCGCAGGTGACAGAAAATAATGCTTGGAAATTACTGCAAACTGAGATCACTGTCACTGCTGTTTGGGTGATGATCGCATAAACAAAAATTGAGGCGTAGGTTTGTGCGATAATGGCTCGCAAACATTTTGTGAGGGAGGTGTTCCTTACCCTACTTTGCATCGCAGGGATCGGATGGGCGTTATCGAATTCTTACAGCTTCTTCCTTCCTACACTTTCTCAGGCGCTCACTCATTTTGTTTCACACATGCTAACTGGAGAGTCTAACTTTTCCATCGGATCTGCAATAGAATGGCCTCTGGTGATTAAATGCTATTCCTCCTTGTCTGCTGTTTCAGCACATATCAAATTCAATCTTCGATGGTTTTTAATTTATTTTTTTTCGTGTGCAGAAGAATTTAATGGTGCCACCAGTTCCAGTTCCTCATGCGCCGCACCCTGCTCCCACTGAAGATGAATTAGATATAGTTTTGGCTAAAGCTGCGAACCCAAACAAGACAGTAATAATCACGGCCTTGAATGGGGCTTGGGCTAAGCCGAATACCATGATTGATCTCTTCCTGGAGAGCTTCCATGTGGGTGAAGGGACACAGGAATTACTGAACAATTTGCTCATTGTTGCTTTGGATGCAAAGGCCTACAACCGCTGTCTTCAAATTCATTCACTCTGCTACTCTTTGAAGATAGGTGGCGTTGATTTCTCTACAGAGAAAGTGTACATGAGCGACGATTACTTGAAAATGATGTGGAGGAGGCTTGGCTTTTTGGCAGAAATTCTGAAATGTGGTTACAGTATGGTTTTCTCGGTAAGTGGGTAAAGAGTGCAGGCAAATTTGTATGTTGTTCGGGTGTTTTTTTGGTTTTTTTTAGTTTTAAAAGATTTAAACATAAGGACACAGATGAAATTTCTGATTGTAGGTTTAGGAATATTTTGCAATTGGTTGAGTTTTTTGTTTTTTTAGTTTTAAAAGATTCCAAAAGATTAAACTCGATTTCATATTTTAAAAATATTTTGGAATTTTAAATTATTTGTTTGAATTACATCCTTTCCATAAAATTCTGAAACATTGAATTTGAAAAAATAACATGTATTAAGTTTTGGAGGACTCTGACATAATGTGGCTGCGAAATTCCTTCAAAAGGCTGGGGGAAGATGCAGACATCCAGATCACATGTGACAATTACAGTGGCAACCCTTTTGATGTCATGAACGAGGTGAACACAGGATTCATGTACGTTCGTTCCAATGAACGAACCATCCATTTTTACAAAGACTGGTATGAGTCAAGAAGCTCTTTCCCGGGCCAAAAAGAGCGGGACGTCTTAAATATTCTAAAGTCCACAACCGGATTTGCTGCAAGGGGTATGAAATTTATGTTCTTGGAAACCAAGTATTTTGGTGGATTCTGCCAGAGGAGCCCAGACTTGTTTGATGTTTACACCATGCACGCAAACTGCTGCAAAGGCCTCAAGGCCAAGCTCATTGATCTGAGAATTGTACTTCATGACTGGGCGGAATACAGAAATCTCACTGTCAATTCATCATCTCCCAATCTGGGAAAATCATGGAGACCCGCTGATGCATGCATAAATTCTTGGAGACTTTGCATTATTTGTTTTGGTATGCTCATTAGTGTTGGAATGTTAATTCCAACTGCAGGTTGCAGGGCAGCGACGGACGTGGGCAACGATGGACGGCAATTCACTGTGCGCAGGAGGCCAGCAGCAGGTAAGGCGCCCGGTCAGCAGTCAACGGCGCAGAAAACCACCGATGCAAACTTAAAACCGGCAGGATCATATCGCACCACCCATCAGAGTGAAGTGGTTTCCGTGCATCGAGCTCCGATGCAATTGGGAGCTGACAGCTGTTCAAGCGCTGATGCTGGCCTGACATCAGCACTGACAATCCATCGGAAGGTATCGCTTGGTCAGCTTACCCCATTCGATATGCGTCCGATCAACTGTGAAGTCTGTCCGCCGTTCGATTGTCTGGTAAGGTCTCCGTGGTTTAAACCTGTCTGAAGTACATACGGCCTGTCAAAAATTAATGCAGCGTGGAGTAATGTTAATGGACCATACCTTTGATTAATGTTATGACATGTCGTTGGTAAGGTATTTAAGTTTTTTGTTTATAGGCCGTAACATTTTTTTTATGTGGGAGCATGGGTATGTAATTTTTTTTTTAATTCCATGTGAATCGTATGTTTTCATACATATGAGCGTTGACTCTATGTAAAAACACACACGGGGAGGAGATGTATTGGTCGAGCAGCACCAATAGTGATGGTAATCCAATGTGCGTTATGTAAAAACACACGGTGAATACTGAACTAGAGGGTCCGCAGGTTAGAAAAATGTGAAGTGTATTATCGCACGGGGAGGAGATTATTGGGTTACCAACAGGATGTAAAAACTATGTATTTTGCACATGGTAAAAAGGTAAGGGTCCCCAGCACCAGAAGATAGACCAGAGAAAATGGTGTATTGCACACGAGGATGAAAACCTTTGTTCGCAGCAGCGTGAAATAGAAAACTACACAGCTAGTAAAAAAAGGTAACAGAGTTTATTTTTTGACCATGTATGAAACACAGTAGTGTGAAAGCCTTTTTTAATGTAAAAGGTAAAAGAATGCACAGCAGTGCAGAGCAGGAAAAGGCAGAGAAGTGAATGAAGAAAACCAGGGGCAGTTTTGGTTTCAAAACCATGAATAGTTTCACACAGGTGAAAAGGTGAATGTGTAAATCCCTGTAAATTTTGTTTTTCACACAGCAGTGAATGTAAATGAAATATTTACACAGTGGTGTAAAATTTCATAGGAGGCAGAGTAATTTATCTTGTAATGTTTTGGTGAATCCCTCTCAGTAAAAGAGGATGAATATGTCTCTGTAAATTCTCAGGTGAAAACAGAGTTTTGGTTTAATGTTGTTTCTGGTAAATCCCTCTCAGCAAAGAGGATGAATGTATATCAGTCATTTTATTTTAATGAATGGAAATCTTTTATGGTGGTGCATTACTCTGTTCAGTGAATTTTTTTAAGGGTAAAGATCCTGGAGTGGAGCAAAGGAAAAAGAGCATAGCCTCTGTGTTTTTATTTTTATGGTTTTGGTATTTTCCCATTGCAAACGAAAAATACCCAACAGTGGTATCAGAGCGAGGTTCAGGCTCTTTGATGTTGACAGAGCAGGTTCATGCTTTTTGAAGTGTCAAAGAAGCTGAAGGAAAGACCCTTGTTGCAGCTGCAGTAAAGCTTCTCCAGCTGTGTGAAGTTTCAGCCAAAGGGATTCAGGTACTCCTCATGTTTTTGAGTTGCTGTTAAAAAAAACAGTGAGTGGTTTTTTAAAACACAGTCAAGGATTTTAAAAATAAGTGAAGAATGGCAAGGTCAAAGAAGAAAGTGTCCAAATCCCCTAAGGTTGTGTCTCCCTCCTCTGTTAAAATAGAAGGCAATCCATTTGAAAGCATTTTATTTGAGCCTCCAAAGTTTGATGGAAACTTTGATATATGGGAAATAAAAATGAAGACTTTCTTAAAGTCTGAAGACATTGAAATTTGGGAGTCAGTGATTGATGACAGCAAAATGGATGGAGAATCCAAAGAATACAATGCAAAAGCAGAAAAGATAATCCTGGATGGTCTGCCAGATTCTGTAAAGAAGAATCTAGGAAAATATTCATCAGCAAAGGATATATGGGACAGACTGCATGAGCTTCATGCAAAGGGAGCACTGACCATGACCATGAATCAAGAAGAAAATTCTGAACCCATCATAGAAGCTGAAAATGAGAAGGTTGACCTCATCAAACTTCAAGTGCAAGAAAGGGATGAAGAGCTTGCCAAGCTTAAGAAGGAACTTGATGAAAGCAGAAGGAAGCATCATGAAGAAGTCATATCCATGACAAATCAGTTGAATAAGGCAAAGAAGCAGGAAGATGCCTTGTCAAGTCAACTTGAACAAAGGCACAAGAGAGTGAACAAACTTGTAAAAGAGATTGGAGAGTACAAGGTAGAGGTATCCTCCCTTAAGTCTGAGCTACAAGAAGCCAAGAAGCAGGCACAAGAAGCTGAGAAGAAAATGGAGAGCAGTCAAGCAGAAATCTCCAAAATGAAGTCAGATATCATCTCTTCTAAAATAGTAGCAGCTGAAGCTACTCATAGCAAGGAAGAAACTGAGAAACAGCTTGCAAAGAAGAATGATGAGTGTGAAAGATTGGAAGAGGAGATTGTCCTCCTCAGGAAGAAGGTTGAAGGGATGAACAAGATCATGAAGAGCTCTCAAGCTTTGGATGACATGCTCAGCTATCACAGATCTCCATCTGATAAATC
>APFE031692696.1:13118-28781 GCA_000404065.3 Pinus taeda
AGATAACATGACAACGACACTAATTGGAGTGAAATCGAGTAAAAGCAATAGCCAAAAACATGAAAATGACACTCACAAAAACAAAGGTGCGTGAAAGCAACAATTTACAAAACTCGCCAAAATAGAAGTACAAACATAGCTAGAAGTGAGAAATTGTCAATGTTAGTGTGCATTGATTGTCGACATGGATTGGACATCACACAAGCACAATATGTATGGAACATGCTATGATTTTTTAAGCTTATGTGAAAGAATGCACTCATGAATTTGTTGGGGGCTGAGCATGTGTGAGAAAGTACCCTGGACACTTCCAATCCAAGAAGGGAGCTCAAAAGCATCAACTAACCAAGAAGTGACTACAGAATGACCAATCATAAGATCTACAGTAGGCTCCAAAATTTGAGTGCAGGCAAATTTTGGATGGTGTTTGTCACAGCAAAAGCACTTCTTTAGAATGAGGAAGGCATAGTCAACTTTTATCACCTTCAGTGCACCCAAACCTCCTACCTTTTTGCGTCAACCTATGCACTAGTTTATTGAGTTGAAACCATCTTTTGTTAGTTAGACTGACTAGTTGACTGCCCATTGAACCTATCATGTTAACTTCCAAGTCAACATTAGACTATCAATTAACTATATCCAAAAGATCTATAAGCATGATGAACCTAATGTTCCAACAATTGAAACACTATAAAAAATTTATAACTCATAATTTGGATTATAAAAAAAAATTGTATCCAACATTGTGAGCATAAAGAATACATTGATTGTTGTTAAATTCAAGGTGAATGGTCATGACCTCCATATGACACTATTTTCTCTAAAGTATACCAAAAACACTTTGATATGAGAAAATTTATAAAATCTTTAATATAAAGGATGGTGAGGATGAACATAATTTCATTTAAACCCACGCCACTCATAATATAAAAAACATAACTTTACTTAATTTCATGACTTAAATACCCACAAAAACCCTAAAAGCTTTGTACTTTTATTTCAACCATGTTCCAATATAGAAATGACAATTCCAAGAATATTTAGTCTAGTTCATTTTATTTTTTTCATATGCCATACTGGTCTTTGGTAAAAATAAGAATCATCATTATCAATAAATAATTAAAGTGAGTTTATAATGTTGAATTTTGGTACTTACGATCAACATTCCTTGATTGTATTAGCTCACAAATTAAAAGAAAATGAAAATATATAAATCAATTCAAGTCAGCTCCAAAAGAGGGAAAAAAAAAAAAAATTTAAACAAATTTTTGCCTCCAAAGGTACACATCAAGACTTAGCTAGCCCTAAAGGCACACCAATTCAAGTTCATTCAACCATTACATATTATCATTCATCCTCTTCACTTGTAGCCAATTTGGATCACTCAATTATTTTATTTTTTGTCCATCCATACGAAGGAGAGAGAGAAGAAGAAGTTTGAAGTTTGAAAACAAATGTCCAGCATTGACCAAGACTATTTCATCTTTGTTTTTATTTGTTGACTTTGCACATTTAGACCATAGATCCAATCTTTTGTGGATATTCTAGGTAGAAAATCAAAACTCTGGGATAGAAGAAGCAAGCCAAAATTTGTCCTACTCTTGGGCAATTTAACCAAAGGTTGACTGAGGCTATTTATGGACAATTTGATCAAGTTTAACCCGAGTTTATTTGTTGTTGAGTTTTACTTTATTTGACTGGAAAAATCATATTATATCTCTTGTTGAAATAGACATTTTCTCTAAGAAAATGTTGTTGGGTTTTTCCCTAGTTAGGGTTTTCCTAGGGTAAAAATTTGTGTCTCTTGTGTTTGGTTGTCTCTCCATGATCCTACTATCATTATCGTTTTACAGTTGATATTTTCTGTGTAATTGCTTAATGGTGAATGTAACACAAGAATAATTAATTAAGAAATCATTGGAAGGAATTATCAAATTACAAAATCATGAAAAATAAACATCGTATTAGAACTAGGATAAGGGATCAGCCATGAAGAGGCCAAGGGTTGATTGGATCTGTTTTAGAGAAAAAGTAGAATAATTTTGATCATGTTCCTAAGACTTAATCAATTCTAAAGAGGATCTTATTCTTGAGGCAGCAAATTTGAAGTCTCCTTTTAGGGCATCTCTATGGAAGGTATATATGCCCTAATCATGGCATCCAAAGGACTATAAGAAGATATTTTATACAGGTTGAGCCCTAAAATTTATCTAAAGAATATTGTATTATTGGCTATCTAATATAGACATTGTTGTTAAGCTACCTCATTGACAATTTTGACCTAAAGCCACATTCAGAGGTCATATTGAGATCACTCTATGGGTTATTTAGAGCTTGTCTACTTCAAGAAAATTTGAAACAGATCTTAAAGTTGTTCTTGTGGAAATTGACATTATTATTGCATTGAGTGGAACAAGAATTTGAAGTTATATATATAGAATTATAAAGCTAACTATAATAACAGTCCTGTAGAAATTTGAAGTAGCCCTTTGAGGTCACTTGTTGAGGTATAATGGACATTGGATACACTTGTTTCAATTTTTATGAACTGTTAGGGAATATAGATGATTGAATACAAGCCATCTCCAATATATTCATGATTTGAATTTGGAAGCAAGAGAATTCATGTTTTGATGTTTATCTTTGTGTTATGTTGATCATGCGTAGGGTGGAGTTCATTTTTTTTATTGACAATTGAGATTCAAGGGTTTTCTAGTGTCCCTAAGAAGGACAAATTGTTGTTATTGCTACAATTTTTTTGAGGTTGAGCTACTTGGTTTCCTAAGATATGTCAAGTATTTTGTTTGTGCCCTAGAAGAGGGCTGAAATCTCTAATCTTTGAAAAAAACCTGTGGACAAAATTTAAACTATGAACCATGCTTGTGCCACTTGATGGTTGTTACTTGCTCATTTATTAAGGGTTGGTTGATGGGAAAGTTCTATTGTAAGATGTTACAGAAGGTAGTAGAATGCCATAGTACTATTCCCTCCTTTGAAGACACCTTATTGTAATGAAGTATTCTTTGGATATTTGTAGCTATGGATCAACTTACAGTATTTTGTCCTTGTTGATGATAGTTAGAGAGTGTTATTTATTTACAGTGCTAGTCAATAAAGAGGCAGAATACAAGCCCTACAAAAGCTATAATGGATCACTAATCTTGATACATTTGCTTGGACTAATACCAATATGGAACATCCTTGATTGATCAATGACATGATGGATTTCATCGCATATGAAAAGGCATGGGGACTTTATGGCACATTCCTTTTCACTTATGGCTTTAGACATTTGGACATGAAATTTATTAATTATCCCATATATATTGGCTACAACAAGAAAAATTTCACATGACAATGTTTTCTGGACTTACAAAAGGTGGAGATGAAATTTTGAAATCTTATGGTTTGTAAACCCTAGAAGACTAAAGTCTTGGATGAGAAATCCTGAGGTTTTGTGGATAAAACCTTAGAGCTAGACCTAGATCGATGTTTCCATTGAAATAACAAACCCTAGATCATGCGAGAAAGGAAAAGAAAGTAACATGTTGATGATGAGGACAAGGATAATCATTTTTAGCTTGATGATAATGCTAATGGATTTCAATGATTTCTGCAAAAAGGTAAGGATCAAGAGGGATTTTTCAAATCCCTCCAATCCTTTGGAACAAAATAAAAGTACTTTATATCTCTCTCTTCCTTGATTATTATTTCTTTATTAGTGAACCTCTTGCCTTTGTATCTTTTGGTTATAAGCATTTCTTCCATGACCTCATAGCGAGGATTCCATGTACATCGTAAAGGTTTCTAAGGTTTTGGTAGCAAATGAAAGCATCGAGAATAAAAAATAAATTTTTGTGGTAATAGGAATCTCCCAGCATCGAGCATAAAATCAGCTAGAGTGATTTTTGTTCTATAAAGATAAATTGTACTAACATCTAGAACTGTTCCAGATGGCTGGAAGAGCTCCTAATTTAGAGGAAGTAGACAAGACAACAAGTTTTAATGATTCCATGATGGAGGAAAGCTACGTCAAGACATGAGGGAATTCAATGGTGACTTCCAAGTGAATCTACAAGATCAAGCATGCGATAGATGGAAATATAAAGAAACACAAAGAGAGATTTGTGAGGGTTATCCCAAAAAGAGGGAGAGGAATATGAGGAGACATTTGCTACAATTTCCAAGTACACTTCTATTAGAATTATTATTTCTATTAATTTTATTATGGGTTGGAAATTGCATCAGATGGATGTGAAGATCACTTTCCTCAATTGACTAATTGAAGAAGATGAAGTGTACATAGAATAACCTCAGGGATTTGAGGCATATGAGATGGAATCTCATGATGACAGTCTGAAATAATATTTGTATAGGCCTTTGACATGGTATTATTTAATTGAGGAGTCTTATTTGATCTTTATTATTATAAGACTAGTTTATGACATAAGCAGAAGGACCCATGTGACATATGGAGCAATAATGGTAGAAGGATTTTCTTCTGTGAAAAAGGAAGTAATTAAGCCTTGCTTCAGTGCCAGAGGGAGTTGAACTTTGATTTTGAAATGAAGGACCTAGATTCGATGAATTACTTCCTTAAAGTATACTACTAAGATCCTTCAAATATTTGGGATGATGGATAGCTAGTCCATGGTCACTCCCATGTTAACTAATATGAAGAAGCTAAGTGGAAGAGGGAGCACTCAAGATTACCACAACAAGACCTTTTTTAGTTTCAAGTTTTTGTGGTGATGAATTCATTGAAGGAGACTAGACAGCTTATGGTTGATCTGAGGCATGTGGCACAACATGTGTTGAGGTATTGGCATGGTACATGTCTCAAATGATGAAGTACAACTGTAGGGATATACATATTTAGATTTCCAGAGAGTGTTGAAGATAGGAAGTGCACATCAAGATGATGATTTAGTTTGGATTTTCCTGTGATATCTTGAATGGTCAGGAAGCAAACATCTATCACACTCAATACTACAGAGGTCAAGTATATTGCAATTGGTTTGGTGAGTTGTGAACAAGTGTGGCTTTGAAATCTACTGGCAGGATTGTTTAGTCAAGTGTAGAAGATGACAGTGGTGACACATTAAGATCATGGTACCACCACATTTGAGATATGGTACAAAAGGGAATAGTGATGCTCCAATGCATTTCTATAGTTGAGCAATATGTTGGCATTCTCACAAAGCCTCTATCCCAAGGAAGTTTGTATACTTCAGGGACAAGCTTAGATTAGTTGAGAATGCTTCCCTTTGTTAGAGGGAGTGTTGATGTTGTAGCATCAAGGGGTAGATAGACTCCCAAGGTCAAAATATTGATAGGTTAAAGGTATTGACCGGGGGACATGTAATGTGGCTAGGGAGAATGGCCCAGAGTGCTCCCCCAGATTGTGAAATGGTACTTGGCTAGTGGGTAGACTGAGTAGCTTTAGAATCAGGTAAGTGTATTACCATTCAATTTTCATGTAGGAATAGTAATTTCCCAGGGTTTCACCATTGGTCACAATTGTTGGCTAGGTTCCAAGTGGCAACTTGGATAATTGGTGACCCGAGACTAGTATTCACCCTAGAAGGTCAAAGGTCAAAAATTTATTTGTCTAGTGGGACTGTAGAAGGCCTTTAGCTAGTGGATGACTACATCCATTTTTAAAGGATATTTGACTAGTAGGAAACTAGATCCACTTGCATGTTATTGATGCATGATGCTTTTTCTTGAGAAATGTAACTAGTTTTGGTATTCATAATTGTTGTACTAATTTCAGTTATATCCTATGTAACAAATAAGAAAATAAAATAAAAAAGTTATTATTATTAAAGCATGGGTTTCATGCTCATTATTGATGGTCTTCTAGGTAAAAGCATGTTCTTTGTGATTCTAGGGTTTGTTAGGTCTTAGGATTTATTGTCATGAGTCAAAGGAGTCAACATCATGTTTATAAGACCCTTCCAGGAAAAATATATTTGTGAAAAGAATTATTTTTTGGTCTAGGAATCCCTGAAAGCTCCAAAAGTACAAGTCAATGGTGGGAACATCAAGTCAGCCTAGAGGAGGGAATTTTACCCCTTAAGAAAGCTATATAAAGTGTTGGGTGTGGAGCTTGATTATCTTTTGTATTCAAAGGTATCGCCGCATTGGACCCCAGTTTATAATGGGGCGGGAACGTCGCCCGTAATATTTGCGCTGCATGGGGGTCCAGGGGGGGGCGTTCATTAGGCAGAGATCTAACAGTAGAAGTTATGTTTAATTTAGGGTTTTTTGCCCTAGAAGGCAACCCCTCGCTATATATGAGTGAATTGTATTGTGTCTATGTAGATCTATCTTCTGAGTGAGGCAGAGAGAGGAGATTGAGAGCGAAGAGGGAATTACAGTGGATCTGTTGTAGGTTGTATCTCTTTAGTTTTTTGGATAATATAAAAGAGGAAGGACTCGTTGTTTCTCCGTGGACGTAGCCCAAACTGGGTGAACCACGTATATTTGTGTCTCTCTTGTTTTATGTGTTTTCTGTGTTTATATTTCTGCAATATTTTATGTGTTCCATTGCTCTGTAATATGTAATTTTCTAACATGAATAAGCAGTTTGACCTCATTTGGGATACACTCAGTCCATAAGTTCAATATCACAAGAAGAATTTCGATATGTAGTTGGGAGAAGCATAAAAGGAGAGTGAAGGTTTAGAAGAAGAAATAAGGATGAAAATATCTTGTTTTGGACTCTATCTCTCTCACACATGCGAAATTGTAGGATTTTCCCCTTGGAGGGGTTTTTCCCTGGATGAAAGCCTAATATTTGGGTCCTTTATTTTTGCTATTATTGATATCTACATTGTTTGATGAGGAGATATAACTAAAGAACATAAAGAAGATAAATAAGATTCAAAAGAAAATATCAAGGTTAAGGAAAAACATGATATATTCTATACCACATTGTATTTTCAAACATTGTATCAAAGTTAAGGTGAATAAGGTAGACAGTTGAAAGGGCACTAAAAGGAGTCACTTGTTAAGGGGAAGGGAAAAGGAAACTCTCAATAAAGGCTGATTTTTTTTTTTTAAAAGACTCTGAAGACTTAGAAGGAAGGTTTCTACATTAAAGGGGACCAAGTCTACAAAGGAAGATCTGAGAGAAACACTTCAAGAAGAGTGTTGATCTCTCTCTAGGAGAAGATCTATTTGGAAGGCATCCTTGAAGGAAGCATCAAGGGACTTTGGAATCTATTATCAAAGGAACTTCAAATATCTTGAAGGCATCAAGAAGGTTGAAGACATCATCAAGGGGAATCTTGGTCATCAAGTAAGTATCATATTATTACATCATGATTGAAACTTCAAGTCATATGGGTTATTTCTATGAGAAGAGAAACAAGCTCATTGGGGAATAAAACTATGTAGCATGGAAGAAAAAAATTGACTTGATACTGACATAACAAGAAGTAATAGAATATGTTACTGGGGAAGTTACTGAACTTGAGAAAAACAACACACAAGAACTAGAAAGATATAAGAAAGGGGAAGTAAGGGCGCAGAGGATCATAGTGGAATCCATTAAATATTCTATTGTTCCATTTGTTACAAATATGAAGAATTCCAAGGTTATATATGATAAGCTAGTGAATCTGTACTCAGTAAGTATAGTAGGACAAAAGATGTCATTGAGGAACAAGTTGTATAGAATGAAGAAATCAAAGGATGAGGAAGTGGCATCCTTTCTCATGAGATTCTCTCAACTAAGAGACCATCTGCAAGGACTTGGGGAACCAATTACTAATTTTGAAGTAACCATTTGTGTACTAAATGCATTTCCACCAAAATGGAGCAGCTTTGCAACGAGCAACTACTCCAAGAAGGATTCGACTCCCTTTGATGAGTTTTGGGCTTAGTGCATATTGTAACAATCAAGGATCAAGGTCAAGGATGTTATTGGATCTGATGATCAGTTTCAAGCCTTTCTAGCCCCATTTAAGTTGAAGAAGGGAAATTTTGGTAAGTCCAAGAAGAAATACATGTCCATGGTTCAATGCTTCAAGTGTAATGAGTTTGGACACTTTAAGAGGGACTTTCCAAGCCTACAGAAAAATAAGAGAATGGAAAGGATTGAAGATCATGTAGTCGAAATAGTGGGAGAACCTAAAAAGAAGGCAAAGAAGGAAGAAGTGAAGGATATTTATTACTAAAGAAGGTTCACTAACTGTGAGGTTCTTTGTAAAGATTAATCTTCCTTTTAGGATAGTATCTTTTGCATAACATCATAGAAAGAAACGTATGATAGTAACATGTCTATAATTTGCATGATTAAGTTTCTTTGTAGAAGATCATCTAGATAGATAGATAAAACATTTGTGCATAATCTCCATCCATGTATTGTCTAACATTATGTTAGAAGTTGTCATCCTGCTTAGTTGAATCATCATGATTTAGGAGAGACCATCATTTCAGAAGGTCTTTGGAAAAAGCATCATGAAAAGGTTAGTAGATATTCCTTGTAATGTGGAATCAATACTGGTAAAGGGATGAAAGAATGCAATGGGTTAGGATGCAGGCTCTTCATGAAATATTTGAATAGATAGATTATCAAATGAGAGCGTAGGAATGCGTGTTGGATATAAAACATTGGATAAGATTCATATGTAAATAATATTGTGGAGAAAAACTTGGTCATAAAATATGCTTAGGTATGTGAATATATGATGCTTGAAAAGAATGGGATTTGACTTACTTAAGGATGTATAAAGAACATAAGACTTTCTCTAGAATACATATGATAATTATTAACGTCTAGTATAGTCTCTGGAAGAAAAGTTGTAACTTGGTAATCAAGTTTGATCCTTGGGCACTTTGATGCATGAAGAAAAAGTCATATGGAGATGAACCATGAGGATGTTGATGGAATGAGAAGGTCACCATGATGAGGTATGTCTGATTTTTCATTATTGTTGGTTATTTGGTTAACATATTATTTTACTGCCTGGAAGAATGTTGCAGGAAACATGATGGTAGTTGAGGAAATTGCAATTGTATATATGAATAATATTGAGGGAATCTCAATATCTGGTACCTGGCAACTGTGAAGTCAAGATGTGGAGATATTAGGATTAAAAGGTAGCAGTGTGAAAAGATAACTTGAAGGTCAAAGGAAGATCACTTTCAAGAAGAAGCTATGATCAGCTTGAATTTTGGAAAGGCTCAATACAATTCCTTCATCTATGATGTTGAAGATGAATGTGATGAGCAAGAAATATGACCTAGAACCTATCACAAGATTGAAGAGAGAAGGTGGCTCCATGATACCTTGAAAGAAAGAAAGCCTGATTATGCGGAGGAAAGAGGGAGTCAGACAGCTATGAAGAACTAGTAGTTGATACTCTTATGAAGAAACGATATAAGGCTTGTGATGGTGACTTCCAAAATAGAAAGGAATTCTAGATCTCCTCTTATTTTGAGAGGGAGTAAAAGAGTCTCCTTATATAGGAGAAAGGTTCTATTCTCAAGACTAAAGGATAATAGGGATGTCCTCTCTAGTTGAGAGGGAGTGAGGTTGGATATCACATGTGAATTCTCCTCTTTAGGTGATGAAGAAAGAATGGCAAAGGATTGGATAAGCGTTTATGGTTTCCTTGAGGATATACCATCCAAGAAAGGAAAGTTACAGACACTCTTTGAGGATGGGAAAGGTATCCAAGAGAAGAGTGGTCAAAGAGGACCAATATTTTTTGAGGACTAGGGATTGGAGATCCAAGATAAGAATAGTCCTAAAAGGACACACCTTGTGGAAATCTGGATGGGGTATGTACCTTGTAGAGGTAGTGCAATATCACACATAAAGTCTCCAGGCTCACTGCTCGATTAAAGTAGAACTTGTCTAGTTATGCCTCAAAGATAGTGTCAGTCATGATGATTATGCTTATAGTATGGCTTATCAATCTGACTCTCTTGTGAGAACTCTTCAGTTTGAGATATGATGTATTGGTTGTACAATTATGAATACCCCCTTAGTTAAGAGGGAGTGCTGAGAAATGTAACTAGTTTCAGTATTCATAATTGTTGTACTCATTTCAATATATATCCTAAGTAACAAACAAGAAAAGAAAAGAAAAATTTATTATTATTAAAGCATGAGTTTGATGTTCATTGTTGATGGTCTTACAGGTAAAATCATGTTCTTCGTGTTTCTCAGGTTTGTTAGGTCTTAGGATTTATTTTCATGAGCCAAAAGAGTCAACATCATGATTATAAGACCCTTTCCGAGCAAAATATGTTTGTAAAAAGAATTATTTTTTAACCTAGAAAGTCCTGGAAGCTCCAAAAGTATAGATCGACCATGGGAACACCAATTCAACCTACAGGAGAGAATTTGACCCCTTAGGAAGGCTATATAAAGAAGTAGTTAGACCTCATTTGGGATACACTCACTCCACAAATTTAATATCACAAGACGAATTTCAATCTATAGTTGGGAGAAGCAAAAAAGGAAAGTGAAGGTCTAGAAGAAGAAAGAAGGACAAAAATATATTGTTTTGGGCTCTATCTCTCTCACACGTGTGAAATTCTAGGGTTTATGAGTTATAGGAAGAGGTTGAAATTACAGGGCCAAGTTGCAGTAGGACAAAGTGCAACATCTTTAGTTGGAAGGGGGGATACTCTATCTAGACCTCCTTGATATTAGGAGGACTTTTCTTGCTCCAGGAAGGTCTCAATAGGAGGTTGATATAGGGTTTCCTTGGAAGTTGCAAGACCTAAATTGTAGGGTCAAAGTTGCAAGCTAAGTAGTAGTATCAAAGTTGGCAAGTCAAAGTTGCAATGTGTAGCAGTTTGGTGCATAATCAAGAAAGGACTTGCAGAATGGTTGACATGGTACTAGGAGAAGGACTTGGTGTAGATTTTTGGTCTTTGTATCTCATTTGAAGCAGAGTCTAAGAAGAGAAGAGTTTCTAGGTTTTTCCCTGGTTGAGATCCTAATATTTGTGTCCTTTATTGTTTTTGTTATTGTTCTTGATATTATGTAATGAAAAAATCTAGCTAAAGAGCGTAAAGAAGATAAATAAGATTCACAAGAAAACACCAAGGTTAAGGAAAAATAAGATATAATAGTTTCCACTTTGTATTTTCCAACACTTTCCATGTGGTTTTGGAATAGAACATGAAGTGGATGGATACATCAACATAGCTAGCTCATTTAACCTTTTCTTGAAATGGAGAATTTTTTCAACAAGAGATCATCTGAAGAAGTCAAATAGAATACATCCCTAGCTAAGAGGGAGTGTTGAGTTTTGGTAGCTATAGTCAGTATTTCTTAGTTTTATTAGCCCAAAAATTAAAAGAAAATGAAAATATATAATTGAATTCAAGTCAGCTTCAAAAGAGGGAAAATAAAATTTCTACCTCCAAAAGTACATGTTAGCCAACCCTAAAGACACACCAAATCGAGCACATTCATCGACTATATATCACCATTTGTCCTCTTCTCTTGGAGCCAATTCAAATCACTCAATTATCTAATTTCTTATTCATCCATACAAAGGAAAAAGAAGTTTGAGGTTTGACCAAGTTTGTGCAACATTGACTAACCTTATGGCATCTATATTTTGACTTTTGTTGACTTTGCATGTGTGGGTCGTAGATCGAATCTTCTATGGATATTTTGGGCAATAGATCGAAATTTTGGGGCAACAAAAGGAGGTTGAAACTTTCCTGTTCTTGGATAGTTTGAGCACAAGTTGACTGAGGCTATTTATGGATAGCTTGACCTAGTTTGACCTGAGTTTATTTTTTGGTCAGTTTGACTTTATTTGCCTAGAAAAATACAAGTTGACTGAGGCTATTTATGGATAGCTTGACCAGGTTTGACCTGAGTTTATTTGTTGGTCAATTTGACTTTATTTTCCTAGAAAAATCAGATTGTATCTTTTGTTGAATTGGACAATTTCTCTAAGAAAAGGTTGTTGAGTTTTTCCCTAGTTAGGGTTTTCCCACTGTAAAAACTTGTGTCTCTTGTGTTTGGTTGTTTCTTCATGATTCTACTATCATTATTATTTTACAATTAAGATTTTCTATGTACAATTTCTTATTGGTGAGTATAACACAAGAAGAATTAATTAAGAAATCAATAAGAAGAATTAATTAAGAAATCATTAAAAGTAATTATCTTATTAGAAAATCATGAAAAATCAACATATAATACCTTAACATAGTTTTGGGTTTATGATTAAAGTGGGTTTATAATACCTTAGACATTGTGGTATTCGAGTTTTCTACAAAATGTAATTTAAACACCCAACAAAATTTCCCTTTTTTAGTTACTAAATATGAAAAAAAAAAAATCAAGATTTTTGGCTTGAAATTTAACATGGCTCATTTTGGACAGAAAAAATAGCATATATCAAAGGCTTAAAACATTACACAATTTGAGTGTAGCAACAATATATGAACACACAAATCATATGTAGTAAAAAATAATGATTTAATCATCCAAATTTACAATTTCAACAAGAAAATCTCTAACCATAACTCAATAAAAATAAAATAACAATAAAATCATTAAACATTTAACCCTCTTCCTTTTAAAATAAACTATTTTCTTATTCAGCATGCTTCATATTACTCATTTTTTTTAATATATAAAAAATTTCCCAAAAAAATATAAAAACAATAATTTAATCAATCTAAAATTACAATTTCAGCAAAGATTCTCTTACCATAAGTCAATAAAAATAAACTAAAAGGACAATAAAATCATTAAACATTTAACCCTATTTCTTTTAAAATAAATTATTTGCTTATTCATGGTGCTTCATATTACTCGTGTTTTCTAATAGGCAACCACTAAAATCTACACCATTAATTTCATACATCTGTGATCCATATCGTTATCAAAATGTATTTCGGATTAATTGTTGAAATGTGACAATGAATTTTGTAATTATGAGTAAAATCTGTATTAATTACTTCCAATTAGTTTTTTAAGTTAGTAAAGAGATTTATACCGAATAGCAGTTATGTACCAGAGGAGAGGCTCATATGAAACTAGTGAATGCCTGAGAGGCTATATCATGGAGAATCATCTTTGACTAATAAAGATTTCCAATCCCTTGCCCCATGGAGGTTTCCTTGACATATTGTCAAGGTTTTACCACATAAATACATTGTGTTTACTTGTGCATGTTTATTTTCAATTTCCTATTCAGTTCTTTATATTTCTTTCGTGTTTAACGAACCCATGAGACCAACAAGTGGTATGAGAGCCTAAGTTGAAAGTTGTCGAGTACGGTTGAAGAACCATTGTGATTATTGGTTGAATAACCATTGTTATTGCAAAGAGAAAGGGTGATTCTCCCTCCATCATTGTGAAGGGAAAAGGAGATGTCAGTTTAATAAAGGGAACAGTTAGTCAAACATAGCAGAGTCGTCGTAATTCTGGGCTCAAACTCATTGTGCAGAGACCCTGCCATTTGAAAATGAAGAACGCTCAGCAGAGACCCTACCACTGCAGCCAACTACAAATGAAAAGCCTGCCATTATGAAGAGAAAACCATTGTAGTTTTCAGTCACGTGGAAGAATGCAGAAGGATCTACGCTGTCATTTTAAGATTATCGGGTCTTTTTCTTTTGTTGTTCCCGATTGGAAAAAAACCATACCTGCTGGAAAAGGAGCTAAGTTGGTTCTCTCAAGTTGAGCTACCATCATTGGAGAGGGAGAAACGTTGTTGAGAGGGGAATGTTGACAGAGTGTCACAAAGCAAACCATTGTGCAAATCGAGGAACAATCTTTGCAGTCTAATTTTATTGAGCCTTCTTTTTGAAAGACAGATCCCAGTAAGCAAGTTGCAGATCAGCCTGTTGTGCAAACAGAGGAGTAGCCTCTCTAATTTGTCTTTTTTGTTGAACGAGGAAGAGGAGGCCACTGCTGTGACGGGAAGAGGGTTGCTGAAAACCGTTGTGGAAGAACCAGTCAAACGTTGTGAAAAACCAATATTGTTTCTCAGTGCTGTAAACTCCAAGTATTTGTGGAAAATAATTCTTTTTATATGCAAATCTTTTCCGAAATTTTCTGTTTTGGGTTCAGAAAACCAGTGAAATTTTTTCCAGAAAATTGTAGTAGGTTTTCATTAAATTGAAGAAAAGTATTTTCCAGAAAACTATTGTAGGGTTTCATTAAATTGAATAAAAACAAAAACAAAACAGAAAAACAATTTTTTCTTTGGAAAGGAACAAAATTCTAGAATTATTTTAAGTAACAGAAATTAGAGTAGGGTTTTTGTTCATAATTAAAAAAAGGGGGGGGAACTCAAGTAACCAGGAAACCCTAGTTGAAAAATAGAAACCCTGGGAGGAAAGATTTGTAGAAAAGAAATGGCTAAAATGACGAATGCAAAGTTCGAGGTGGAGAAATTCACCAACAAGAATAACTTTGCTCTATGGAAACTGAAAGTTAGGGATTTGCTTGTGCAATAAGTGTTGCATAAAGCATTGGACGAGGTGAAGAAGAAACCTGCTAGCATGACAGATTCGAGCTGGGAGGACTTGGATGCTCGAGCTCTCAGTATCATCAGGTTATGCCTAGTAGATGAAATTCTCTTCAATATAGTTGAAGAAACTTCAACAACAGGTTTGTGGGGAAAAATGGAAACGTTATCTATGACCAAATCGTTAACTAACATAATTTATCTAAAAAGACAATTATACAGTCTTTGGATGAAGGAGGGTACAAAAATTGCAGAACATCTAAATGTTTTCAATACACTTATTTTCCAATTGTCGGATATGGAAGTCAAATTTCAAGGAGAAGACAAAGTTATCACCTTGTTGCGTTCCCTGCCTGAGTCATGGGACCACTTCATTACCTCTATCAATTTGAGCACAACTGGTGTAGAAATTTGAATAATATAACACTTATTCATATAGATTATCCTGATTATGCACTATTTGCAGAATGCATGCATAATACATAACCTCCTCTACCATTGATCATCAATTTGCGGAATTAAAAAACAGTCGCATGTGCACATTGAAACATCAATCGCAGATATCAACACAGTATGTAATGGGGAAAGCATACAGCTGAAAACCTACAACTATTTGTATATTATAATGATAGAGAACACGTAACAATACATAGTACAATACTCCTCACAAGTACTCAGTACTATCTCCACATGCTACACACAAACTAGCTCAGATCTGAACAAGCCACGGGTTCAAATCTCCTCGACTGTTTGCCTACCTCTACTGCGCAATCCAAGTTGAGAATAGATGAGATCCAAGTTCGAATCCCCTTGGCTTTTACTACGCAATCCTCATTGGAAATCTCAATCAATGATTGTGCAAATCTCATGCACAGCTATAGTCACAACTGATACTAGTCTCACCCTTTCACCCACCTCTAACACTTGTCTCCACCGAATTGTCCATGCACTGAGTTAACTGATGTATTCTTTAGTTGACTTGTGAGTTAATAATTAGTGAATTAATTAATAATTAATTCACACCACTCATCACTAGTGTATTTGTCAGTTAGACTAAATACAACTAGTTCAACTAAGTCAAACTGAACAAAACTCCATCAACTCCTCAATCAACTCCACCAAACTCAATCACTTGAGTTCTAACTGAAGTCCATCATGCAATACCTCAACTAACCCATAGGAAAAGCGTATT
>APFE031692704.1:5128-19037 GCA_000404065.3 Pinus taeda
TTTTTAAATATTTTTAATAAAAAACATCTCAAGACTGTGTATTTTCAAACACTTCACTAATTTTGGAAGCCAGATTTTGGAGGGTGATATCTTGAATTTTACCCAATGAAATTGAGCACATGAGGGCTTGTTGGAAATCTTATATCATCGAGAAGGATATGGGAGTGGTTTTATGACTAAATTTGGTCATTAACCACTCAAAAAAAAAACATAATCTACAACTACGAATTTGCAACCAAAAATCATGTTATGAGTTTGTTTTGGAGAGTTTTTGTTCGTCCAAAGTGGGTTTTTGTTGCAAATTCATTATAGAAGATCAATTTTTTGAATCTTCTCATCACAAGCAAGCAAGGGAAAACATAGATTCGGTTTTATTAAATTATTAAATTAAATTTGGATCGGTTAGTTTTTTTTGACAATTTTGGAAATGTTAGCTTTTCTCCATTTTAATTGGTTTTAATTTTTATTTTGATTGGTTAGTTGTGGAGATTTGTGGAAACGATGAGGCAAAGAAATCTTGGAGCAAAGGGATTTCACTAGCAAAGAAGAGAAAGGGATTCTTTCCAACTAAAATCAAAGATCTCAACCATTGTTTCAACAACTCTCCTTTTTGGGCATTTCTTTTTGTAATTATAAATAACAATTGGGACAAGGAGAAAAGGTTTTCAATTATTTGCAAAAAGATAGGTTTTGAACTATTGTAGAGGACTCAATTTTGTATAAAATTGGATATATTTGGACTAGATATTGAGAGGTGTATTCCAACTCCAAAATTTCATGATATCATGGAATTTTTTTAGAAGTCATGTACTCAAAAGCTATGATCAATTCTACCAATTTTGTGCACTAATCTCAAAGTTAAAGGTTGATTGAAGGTCTTCATTTGAATTTAATTTTGATTGAATGGGTCGATGCTGATTGTAGGAATTTCATTTTTTTTTTATGAAGGGCCATGATCGATTTTTTTCCAAATATTCTTTGTTTAATAGCTTAATCGATAGATTCAATGGGACAGAGTGTGAAGAGTTGTGGTAACATGGCAATGGGGGTCATTTGATCCTTCTAAGACTTCATCTGAAATGAAGTGTGCAAATCGTGGTGATCATGGTGTTTGAAGAGTGCACATTACATTACAAATTCAAAACCCAAGCCATAGTACGGTTGATCAAACTTTTCAATACCCAAGACAACAACATTGTTTAAAATATTAAAGACATCAACGTTGTCTAGTATTTCTTAGCTCAATTTCATTATGTATTGCTCAATAGGTTGTGTATTGTTTAGATCATATTGTTTGGATTGGAAAATCAAGCGAATGAACATATTATTTTGTAATGGTGTCAATCTTTGCATCAAATTTCATGGCGAGATACATGAAAAAATACCAAGCCACTGCATGCACACATACAATGATCTGAGTGGTAAGATGTCCTTCCATATATGTATGCAAAATTTGAGGTATCTTCCTAATATGAGGTGGATTTCACAGTGAGCAATGTAAATGCAAAAATAGGTATCAAACATTGAAGTCACAAATTAATGTAACTCGTATTTCAATAAGATTCTTCTTTTGTTTAATTTTTTTATTTTCTTTTTCCTTGCAATAAGATTGATAGAGAATGTGGGGTTGTCTTAGCTCATTATATTGATAGTATAAAACTGGTTTCAAAATTAGTAACTGAGTGAATTCGAATTCTATAGCTAATTATTCCACTCTTATCCTTGCCAATGTAAAAATAACTCAATGATCCTCTAGAGTCTCTAAATGAACTTTTGATAGAATTTGGGGCAATCTATATGCTATCTCTAAATGATCTTTAGATAGAATTTGGGGTAATCTATATGCTATTGAGTAAGAGAGAACAAAGTTGTATAGTTTGATATTGAATTTGTTGTGAATTGTTTTAAATATTTATCTTTTCTTCCCACCTTATGTTCTGCAAAAAGAAATAAAAATAATTAAGGTTTGTTAAATGAAAACAAAATTTAGTATCTAAATTCTTTAGAATATTTGATGTTTACCAAAAATTATGAGTGCCAAAGTGAAACTGAAGTTCTTCCTTTGTAAGCAGAAATAAGTTTAAGAGAAATACTACAAAGAGGGTGTGAAGAAGAGATTACAAAATAAAAAGTGCAAAAGAGGAAAGCACGTAAATTTTGTTAAAATCCTACAGACCAAAAATAACACATAAGCATGGAGATGAGGTCGGATGATCACACATCGGGAAACATTTAATTGAAATATAGGTGATTGTAATTTGTGACATAACATGTGCTTGAAATATCTTTTGTTTTGATAGGATTTTGACTTTTGAATGTAATATATTAATTACTGTATGTTTTTTTTCATTGCTTTGTACAGAACAATGTTCCAACAAATATTGTTCCAGAAATACATCTATAAGGAACACAATCTTTGTTTGTTCCTTAAGTCCAACCCCTACCAATTAACTACCAAAAGTCATTAAACCATGAGAACAATGAACACTTTAACTACAATTTTCAAAATTTAGTTGTTTCGCTAAAAGAACAATTCATTAAAATCTTTGTTTCCTTGGATGTTGTGCATTTCCTAGTTTTTCATGTGTTGCAAATATTGTTGGTATTAAAATTATTTGGGAACATTCTTTTTGCATAGAGGGCATTCATGGAAGTGGAAACAAAAAGTGTTGCAGAAATTATGGAAAAGATGTAATTATGCAAAAAAGGCACAATGATGTGATTCAATAATTTGCGGCATCTGATGTTTTTGCGAATAATAGAACTAGCATTTGCACCAGATGTTGCAAAGGAAACGTCGTAAGGCATAAATTGAAGAACACAAATACAACCAAAGAATAATTTGATAAAGAATACAAATATATTGAATGCTCAAATCAATGCCCCATTCACTGGAACCACTTAGTAGACATATCTATCAACATTATGATTATACACAATGATCAAGAAATTTCCCATATACAAACAACACCTTCCACAACAACCTTTTGTCACATCCACATCTTAAAAAATGCCTTGGAACGTGATTGGAATCTCCCATATTGTCTTTTTCATTATGCAGATAAATCTTCCATATTGCTATTTTCATCATGAATATTGTTAGTTCATTGTTGTAAAGTGTTGTGTTAAATTCAATACTATAAGTTCGACAAGTGAAAAGCATTCCTCAATTAGCATAATATGCATTTTTCTGTCACCATGTATTTTTCAGTCAAAGAGCACAAGTAACAGATTAACATGTATTTTCATAGAGCCAAGCAATCTACGCCTTATCTATAAAGTAACAAAAACATTTTGGAATAAGTTTAGTATTTCAAGCGGTGGGATTAAAGGAAGACACTGAAAAGGTCAGTCGGTGGATATTGGAAAATGGATTCAGAGTGATTGCTATTGTGGGTATGGGAGGACAGGGAAAAACCCTTCTGGTGCAAGAGGTATTCAACAACCAAAATGTTCGAGATAGTTTCGACCAATTTGTGTGGCTTACAGTATCACCCAAATTTGTCATTGAAGTGTTGCTGCTATCGACGTTCAGACAGATAAAAGCGTCTGAGGAAAAAGAAGGGGGTGTAAAGGGAATTCACGGCAGAATTAAGAAATATTTTGAAGGAATGAATAAAAATCTAGAACGAAGACATTGTTTATTTGTTTTAGATGACTGTGTTAGATCTAAGTCATACTTCCATCCAGTCATTGTCCACATCTATTGGGAACTTAAAACATTTGAAGTTCCTAGCTTTATCCAAAACAAACATCAAAAAGCTGCCCAACCGCTTGAGTAGTCTGAAGCGTCTCCAATTTCTTGATGTTAGTTGGTTTCAACAGCTGTCTAGCATGCATTTGGGGGTTGAAGCCCACAGATATATAGTGTATCTCAATGTGAAGGGCTACAGAAAGATCAGACATTTAAACACATATACAGAGACCATAAAATTGATTTGATACAAGAACGACTATGGCAGGGGAAGCAACATTACATGCATACTTAATTATAAGACAGACGAACTTGAAGGCCAACACCACTACATTACAGTTCTAACTTGATAGTGTCATAATACTTCAAGTCTACTTCTTTGTTGCATTATTCCTATTACCAAAATTAGCAGCATCTTTGGTTGCACTGTCAAGAACCCCAGCAACCATTAGTGCTCCTATTGCAAAATAAATATTGTTGACAGGTGTTGTTCCTGCATTGCAAGCTGCATGCCCAGCTGTAATCAAACCTGCTTTTGACATCTTTCCAAAGAATTTGGCAAAATCTGCCACCTTTGCTGCAACAATGTCTGTCACTTGATACTTCTCGTCTAACTCTTTGGCTTTGCCTAAAGTATCCTTTCCTAGGGTATAACCTTTTGAAAGCATTGTTGTAACCACTTTTACTGCCTAGTCAGCAAAATGGAACAAAAAATCTCAGTTGCTTATCAAGGACGTCAAACTGTCCAATAACAATGAGATTGGGCCCGAGTTCAATAAGTGAGCATTACAAAATTGGGAAAAATGATTTTCTCAATTTGAAGTCCTTGATAAGCAATATGGAAGATTTATCTGCATAATGAAAAAGGAAATATGGGAGATTCCAATCACATTCCAAGGCATTTTTTAAAATGTGGATGTGACAAAAGGTTGTTGTGGAAGGTGTTGTTTGTCTATGGGAAATTTCTTGATCATTGTGTATAATCCTAATGTTGATAGATATGTCTACTAAGTGGTTACAATTAATGGGGCATTGATTTGATCATTCAATATATTGGTATTCTTTATCAAAGTATTATTTTGTTGTATTTGTGTTCTTCAATTTATGCCTTAGAGTGTTTCCTTTGTAACATCCGGTGCGAATTCTAGTAAATAAAATGATAAATACAAATGGATGTTGACTAATAAAAATAAGAACAAAGTAGTATATATCCATAGTATTAATTAATTTTCTTCCTAGATCCTTGAAATGAACACAGGCTTATTTTTCACCCTTATTATGACATCATTTATTGGGTGGTTTGGTGAGTTGCATTTATGTTCTTTAATCCCTATTTTCGTATTGTGACACGATATATTTTGTTAGGTTAGTATTAGGTTAGTATAACTGCTCAATACATTGTGTACAGAAGCCATGGTGTGGGATTTTGATTTTAAGCATTTATTGGTTCAGGACATAAGCTTCATTGGCCAAATTTGGATAAATGTTAAGTCAATTACCACGTTTTGTTGTATGAGCAGATATTTATCTGGTCTTGAAGAGGTACTATGAATAATAATTTTTTATGTTCCAAGAGGTACTATGAAGAATAATTTTTGATGTTCCAACTAGTTTAGTAGGCTGTAGATCGTTTAGAGGGTTAGTTAAGTTGGTTTAGCCCCTGTTGATTAGGCACTATTGTTAACTCTACTATTGAGACATTATTGTTAACTCTGCTATTGAGAGGTCACATATTCAATTCTTTTGACACTCTTGAGGTTAGGCTATGTTGTTGACTTGGCAGGAAGTGGTCCCTTTGGGTGGATTTGGCTGGTACAAATATCTTGCGGAGGTAGTGGTCACTGATCTGGTCTCTGGGGACTATCAGATCTAATCTATGATCTCTGGACCATGAACCAGATACCGCCTAGAAAAATAAAATAGGTAGTGGATACCCAGAGAGAGAAAAACATAGTAAATAATGTATGGAAAAATAAAATAGGTAGTAGATACCCAAATAGAGAAAAAAAGAGTAAATAATGTATGTGCTTTTCTTGATTGATGCTGTGTGTTTACATTAGTAACTCATATTACCGAGTCAATAATTTTTTTTCTCTCCTTAGTGTTAATTTGATAGTCCAAGTGTACCCTCCTTTTTCTAATTTGTAGTCGGATAGAGATAATTTTAGTCGAGCTGTCTATGCAGTACACATTATATTATCAACAAGATTGAGTAGAGTTTTTTTGGGTGAGAAATTCCTCCTTTGATGATGGTAATGTTTATAACTAAGTTTTTGAAACAACTAAAAACTAGTATTTTCTGGGCTTTGTAATGACTAGGTTAGGTAAAGTACTCTTATATCAAGAATTTGAAGCAACCAAAGCTTTTTTCCAAGGGAAAAATTGAATTTTTTTATTAAGAGGATAAAGTTTTACATACGTAAGATGCACTAAGAATTCATGATCAAGACTGAATCCAAGAATTCATGATCAAGACTAAATCCACAATACGTAAAAACTGAATATTGGCATGTACCACTAAAAACAGTTGCTGTAATATGTAAAAAGTGAGAGCATAGCATACTGAGAAAAGTGGAAAAACATCACTTAATACCAAAAAGCACAAAAAAACACATAAATAGTCTGATACCATATAAATGCGTCTCTCTGAGCATTGGAGAAAACCTGTTCATATCAAAAAATAATTGGTTAAAGTTCATCATAGTCTGAAGGACATATACAGCAAACACATAAACACTGCATATAACAACTAACATTGGCATGTACCACTAAAAACAGTGGTTGTGAGAGCAAAATGAAACCACATCTGACAACCATTAACCATTTGGTGGTTGATACTTCTCGATGACCTGCCCATTCACTGATTCTGTTATATGCCAGACGTCCAGAGCCTGTTGTAAACCTTTTTTAGAAAGGAAATCCGGTTCAGTGTTCTTCTCTGTGAAAATTTGAGAGAAAAATCAACAAAACCAGATTTTAAGCATGAAATTTATTCTAAAATAGGAACTGAAATAAGATTTGACAATGCTGCACATTGTTTATCCAATTTATTTGCACATTGTTTATTGAATTTATTGCATTCAGAGTCACCAAAAATCTGAACCAACACAAAAGGAGTTTAAGAATTTATACCAATGCCCACAGAGGTTTTGAGAGATCTGTGATCATTAACATGAATGAAAATGCCAGCCCTACATCTATCCTGTGCATGAGAGGTGCCACCAAAATAGGCAAGGAACATACAGTCTGATTTATTCTTTGCGGATGTTCCTTTGGATTAGAGAGGGGGTGGTTTGAGGAAGCAATTAAAAAATGGAGGTGCATTGCACTGCAAGGGTAGAAACCTGATCTTGGAAAATTCCTTTGTTCTGGGCCAGCCATATACCTTAGCAGATAATGAGGGGTATGTTCTTAAAATGATTTTCATTTGAATTAAACCATCAATTTTGCCAAGTAGAACCATGCCAATTGAGTTTGATACCCAAAATATTCCCATGCGAGAACCACTTCCAACATGTTTAAAATCGGTTGCATCCAACTGGTCCCCGTGACCAGAAAATCCAGTACCTCCTTTTTCCAGGGTGATCAAATGCATTTCTTTGTAGCTTCTATTGCAAACAAAACAAACCCCATCTAATTTAAAAAATTTCTCTACACACTTTTTGCAATAAATATGGCCACAAGTGCTGATTGCCATTAGTGTATGCCTGTTTGTTAGTGTATCTTTACAACTAGGGCAAATAGAACTGGCCCCCAAAACCTCATATTTTTTATCATGTGGATCCTTGGTAAAAATAACTGCAAAAAGAGACTTCAACTTCAGTTTCTCTTTACCCTCTGGGCAGATTGTATCAAGTGAAGGTGCCTCAACTTTTGCTTGAGCCTCGGGAGTTGCTGATGGTAGCCAAAATGCTTTCATTGTCCAAAGAGCCTCCGTTTCAAATGAAGTCACTTTAACACTATTGGCCCCATGAAAACTATTTTTGTCTCGAATGTGATTTTTGTCATTATATTGAGGTACAACACCATTGTTTTGCTGATCAAATGCATCAAGTTCCTGTTGCCTCTTTAACAACAACTTCTCCTCTTCCTCCTCCTTCTCCTGTTTTTGATGTGCTTCATAGCTTGCAAGTTTCCTGTCAAATCATACACCGATAACACCAGCAACTTACAATACCCACTCATAAAAAATTTTAATTGAAAACCTAAATATATCAGATATTTTGTACTCTCAACATTGAAGTGCCGGCAACCTAAACTAGTCATTCTACTGATAATGAATAGGGATAGAATCCCAGCAACACTCGTTTCTACCATGTAGTATCCAAACTTCTAGCTTAAACTATATGCAACAAATAATATGACCCCATAGTCAAAATATGCACAGTGACATCCAAAGCTCAAAGCAAATTAATGTCAATTGTGATCAAGCTCGGTACTATGATAACTGAGCCATACAAATGTCCAATTCCATTGAATCCAGATTAACTGTAACAAGAGCAATCAAAGCAGAATAATGTCAATTGTAATCTACCTTGGTACTATGATAACTAAGACATACAAATGTCCAATTCCATTGAATCCAAATTAACAAGAGCCATCAAGAAATAAATGGAATAATATTATAATCCTGTTGGCCATCTGATGCAGATCTGAAATTCCCAACAAATCAAAAGGCAGTGTCATTCATACAAAATGTAACCATATGATTCCTTCAAAGAAAATAACATAGACCCTGGACAGACATAAGAGCTTTATTCTCGCAGGTGGACCCAGGCAAAGAAGGTCTAGTAACCAGTCCAACGGGCTGCAGTCTAAAGCAAGTTGAAGCACTTGCAGTGATGATGACACAGTTAAAATGAAATTTCAAAAATAAATTGAAAAGTTGTTGACAAATTCAAAAGAAGAGGTAAATGGAGCAAATCAAAGGCCAGATTCCCAAAAATCAAAACGTTGCAACGCCGCCTGCAAATGATAAGGCCTCCAGACATTTCAATGAAGAAATCATTTAACCCTCCTTTTTCCAACACATAATTCAGATTATGGTAATATTGTGTTCATCTGCTATATTTCCAGCACATAATTCAAATTATGGTAATACTTTGTTCATCTGTTATATCTCTTGATTCTAACCTTTAAAAAAATGAGTAAAGTCAAAACAAAACACTGCAACCTCACCTGCAAATGATAAGGCCTCCAGAAATTTTAATTGAACCCTCTTCTTTTTTCTAGAAGATAATTCAGGATATCCTTCTCCACACCTTAAGTTGGGCCTGGAACGGTGCCTCAAAGGTTGATGTAGCTAAAAAGAAAGATAAAGCGTAATATGGCTACATATAATAGGAAATGTACCACAAAATACAAAAGATGGCTGAGACAATAAAATTTAGCACATGGGCAAAAAGCTAAACATGAGCTCTACCCTATCATTTATGGCCATCACCCTAGTTTCAGAGGGAAACACCTTACCACGTAATAATTTATTTATTGATTTATACTTTAATTTATTGGAAAAAAAAAATACTTCATTGAAGGGCCCGGAATCGCCCTTGAATCTGGAAATTGATAGATTCGAGACTTGCTAGATTCAGGCTTTCGAGGTAATTTCGTTTCGACTCCTCGCTCCTTTGAGTTGACTAATGCTAAACTTTAACTTGCTGCTTGTAATGGACAAATTGGAAGTGCAAGCTTACTAGGCATTATTTCTTCAGTTTTCCACTGGAAAATGAAAAACTCGACAATTTTCTGGGTTTTCCTGCTGAAGCACATAATTCAATGTTTCTGCCAGATTTAACGAAATTCGCTAAGTAATAGCACAACTTCCATTGAAATTTGAAGTGTCTAGTGTTTGTTACGCCTCTTCAAATATTTTGGGCTTTTTAACTTTAATTTATCAACTCCCAAGAAAAAGAAATAGTATATTGGGACTACTCTGCGAGCTCTTAAGTTTGAGCTTGAAAGAGAGAGTGATTATAGATATCCGTTTCGGTTGGGAAGCTTGAGCCTTGATCTTTGTGCCTGTAAATGTAAGTCCACAACAAATGTCAAACGTTGTCTTCTGTTGTTTATTTAATTTCGCTAGAAGTTCTAATTACTCTATGGTTCTGAAACCACACTTTTTCATTTGAACCGATATATAGCATGGCAAGGTTACGAAACTTTAATACGAGTCTTAAACTTTGTAATTGAAAATGCAATTCCACACGAAAGACCAAACCAGGTCTTTGCTATTTACTTTAATTTTTGCCAATAGGTTTCAGTAATGCATTTGGAATTAAATTTCTGTAAAGCCACATGATCTGAAATTTAAAGATTATTAGTTTTAGTTGACAGTATAGAAAAAGACCATATCTAGTTCTTGAAAGTTTTTTACTGCAAAACACACAAATTTTCTCACTATGAAAAGAAAGGGTGTGGGGGAGAGGATCTATATCAAAGCATGCCTATATAACTTTTTAATTTCATATGCCCTTTTGTTTTGACTGGAGAGTTTTGTAGAAGTACATTTAACATTTTAGAAGGGTACAAGAACTTATTGAGCTGAAATTTCAATTTACAAGCAGTCTTCAATCACAATTCTAAACCTATATCTGCAAATATGTGGTCCGCATATCAATTGTATTTCCTCTGGCACAAGATTCAACATGAAAGGAGATAAATGATCAGTAGGCCTGCTATGGGACCTAGGAAAAGCTGTGCCACGGGTCATGAGAAAAGCCGTGCTGAACAGTTAAAACTTCCATTTATATGTCCTCAAGTGTTGGCACTAGTCATGGATGATTCAAGGTGATATGAAATACGATATATCATCCTTAATTTCTGATTTGGATAAATATTATGTATGTTGCAACTTTGGCCGAATTATGATATATCATCCTTAATTTTTTATTAGAATAAATGTTATGTATGTTGCTACAACTTTGGCCATAGCTTGACATTGAGACATGGTTATTTTCGACTGTCAGTCACTCTACTTGGTTGTCTTACTTTTCTATTACCTACTAGCAACATAAATAGTTCAAGTGTTTATCTGGAACATTTTTTAATTGCATTTATTTGTGAGTTTTCTATATTTAGACAATAGTTTCTTATTTTTTCAGATTTTCCAAAGGACAATTCTATCCTTGTTGCAAATCCGAAAGCTAGAGGTTTTGCAGATACCATTATATTGACATAAATAAAATGAATGATGTATTGTTGTTCTTAGATGACCTCTATCTTAGACATGGTTTCTGACAAATTTTAGCTCTACATTGTCGAAGCAGTGTGAATTTGACTATAAAACAAGAATGGATGGTGAGCAACTGACTACATTTTTGCTTTGTCATATTTTTTAATTTAAAATATGCTTGTTCCTGACTTTTGTCTGCAATGCTAATTTTTCTGTTCTTGAATTATATATAGAATTATTGACATGTTGAAGGATTCAATCACGAGGCTATCCTGGTTGGATTTGAGCAGTCTGGAGATGAAGATATCGTTTATGGCCCTCTTGCAATGGTTGCTTCTGGTTCTTCTCTCACAAAACATTGAAGAGTTGGTTTCCTTGGTTATACAGACTGCTTTTTCAGCTACATTTCTGGGGTTTGAGATATATAGAATTTGGGGCACCAATCTCTGGCATCATAACCGAGTTGCAGAAGGTCAAAGGATTGTTCTAACGAGGGGAAATTTACTTACCATTCAAATCATCACAGTAGTTCTAAGCATAACTCATTCCATGACCACTATTGTTCATTGCTGGGTTGCTTATCATGGCAGACAGCATCATGCCAGTTTTCCTCACATGGTGTTTCTATGTTCTCAAGCAATGACTTGGTCGCTTTCACTTCTTCTTATCAGTTTCAAAAAGAGGTCTGGGTCATCTTCACATCATTTTCTTTTGAGAGGTTGGTGGCTCTCTAGTTTCATCCTATGGGTATATGAAATGCTTTCACGTGCAGCTTCGTTCATGAGTGACAACTCTCATTCATTTCATATCATATTCAATGATTCCATATTGTTTGTGACTCTGCCACTAATATCAACACTTTTGGTGATTTCTATCCAAGGTTCTACAAAAGTAGTACTGATGGAAAATTCTGATACTCTTTCTAAAAATTTATTAACTGATAAATTATCTTTCCCTCAGAAGAAGAACTCTGGAACCCTAACAAGTTATGCTGGCTCAGGATTTATAAGCAGGTTGACCTTTTTCTGGTTGAATTCTCTGCTGGCTGCATAGTCAAAATATGCACAATGGCATCCAAAGCTCAAAGCAAATTAATGTCAATTGTGATCAAGCTCGGTACTATGATAACTGAGCCATACAAATGTCCAATTCCATTGAATCCAAATTAACTGTAACAAGAACCATCAAAGCAGACTAATGTCAATTATAATCTACATTGGTACTATGATAACTAAGACATACAAATGTCCAATTCCATTGAATCCAAATTAACAAGAGCCATCAAGAAATAAATGGAATAATATTATAATCCTGTTGGTCATCTGATGCAGATATGAAATTCCCAACAAATAAAAAGGAAGTGCCATTCATACAAAATGTAACCATATGATTCCTTCAAAGAAAATAACATAGACCCTGGACAGACATAAGAGCTTTATTCTCGCAGGTGGACCCAGGCAAAGAAGGTCTAGTAACCAGTCCAACAGGCTGCAGTCTGGAAGCAAGTTGAAGCACTTGCAGTGATGATGACATGGTTAAAATGAAATTTCAAAAATAAATTGAAAAGTTGTTGACATATTCAAAAGAAGAGGTAAATGGAGAAAATCAAAGGCCGGATACCCGAAAAGCAAAACGCTGCAACGCGGCCTGCAAATGATAAGGCCTCTAGACATTTCAATGAAGAAATCATTTAACCCTCCTTTTTCCAACACATAATTTAGATTATGGTAATACTGTGTTCATCTGTAATATTTCCAGCACATAATTCAAATTATGGTAATACTATGTTCATATGTTATATCTCTTGATTCTAACCTTTAAAAAAATGAGTAAAGTCAAAACAAAATGCTGCAACCTCACCTGCAAATGATAAGGCCTCCAGACATTTTAATTGAACCCTCTTCTTTTTTCCAGAAGATAATTCACGATATCCTCAATTTTTTCATCTTAATACACAGAATCAAGACATATAATAGATTAATACACATAATTCAGAATCAAGACCTATAATAGATTGAGACACAAAATCAAGAGATATAACAAATGAACACTATATTGCCATAACCTGCTGATTCGAAATCCCGAGTCTTCCAGATCGATGGTAGTCTTCCAACGAAATTATTTCCACCCATACAAATTGGTTATTTCCCAATATATCCACCACCATACCATGTGTTGCAACCCTGCAGACGGATTCCAGAGTTAATGAGAGTCTGGTAAAGCTCCGTCTCAGCCGGAGAGAGGAATGCATAGGCAGAGAAGTGATAGTCATTCAGGGATCTGCAGCCATCGCAACATCGATGATGTTAAATTTGTGAAGTAAAGCAGAGGCTATGGAAGTAACGATGAAAGGATCGAAAGGAGGAGGCAGGGGACAACTCTGCATATCCCACCAGAATGATGATCAATGGAATGTGATAACACTTCCAAGGAGATTGATCGCACTTCAAAGTAAATGGGAGCTGAACGGTTCAGAGGAATTGATCGACGGTTTAAGTTTTTGTAATCATCCAACATCTAATCCTACGGTGTCCAAGGATGGGTAGGTAGGCAAAGAGGGGGATGGGTTTCAGAGGGAAACGCCTTACGGCGTAATAATTTCTGGGATGGTTGACAATTTACGACATTGAGTTTGGAATGTCGAAACAAGTGTTTCTAGAGGAAATTTTGTAGACAACCTTATTACTGATAGAGAATCTATGCACGGTCCCTCTGGTTGGACAAGGCAGGTGCTGCAAGTGGATTTACTTTAGTGGGATTTATACATTTGAATATACATTTTGTATTTGGTTAACGCATCTTTTATTTTATTTTATTTTATCGTTTCTCCTCTCTCTCTCCCCCTCCCCCTCTTTCACCTATGCCCCCTCTCTATATATCCTCCCCCCCTCTCTCCCTCACTCCATCCCCTCTCTCTTCCTCTCCATCCCACCCTTTGTCTCTCCTTCTCCCCCTTCATACGTCCCTCTCCCTCCCTCCCTCTCTCTCTCTCTCTCTCCCTCCCATCCTCCCACTCCCACCCTCTCCCCCGCTCTCTCTCCCCC
>APFE031692705.1:0-23241 GCA_000404065.3 Pinus taeda
CAAGGAAACTCTAAGTGTCCAAGAGTATGAGAGAGAATAGAATGAGAGGTCAAAAACTGAACTCACAAAAGGCTCACACTGACCAAGCTTGAGTAAAAGCTTACCAACTGATCCTTTGAAGCATTTTTATCAATGAGGCCTCTATTTTCTTCATTTTCCATTATTTTCCTCCAATTTACTCATTACATGCAATCTGTGACCTTTCACCTTCTTTTTCTCGTAATTTCCTTTATTTTCATAAATAAAATGTCAATAAATGCCTCATGTCTTTCCAAAGCCTTTGCCAATTTCCTTAGCCATAATAAACCGAAGCGACACCCCACTAGTATTTTTGCCCAATATTCATCTTGGAATACATGTCCCATGATGTTGGTCTTATATTTTTATATTTACATGGATTTTTTTAACCAGTGTTGTTACATAATTGTCCCCTGTGGGGGAACACCATCCTTGGTGTTCAATGACACCTATAACTAGAAAGATTGCTGAAAACAAAACATACTACCCATGGAGCTTTACAACATAGCTTGTTGTGGTATTCACAATGACCATCTGCTAAAACATGACAAACATACTGTTCATTAGAGCTTTATAACACAAATCATTACAATATTTACAATAATAACCACATATACACACATACACATTTGCTTCACCCAAAAAATGCTCATAACGTCTATTGAGCAGCTTCATAAGTCCAACTCGATACAATATTTGCAATAATACACACATATACACATATGCACATTTTCTCAACCAACAAATAAAAGGATACAATGCCTGCATCTGCAAAAAGGGAATCCAAAGGCTCACACTTCCGCCATCAAAGTAATTCCAAGATTCACCTCCTTCCCAGGAAGTACATAATCCACTGCAAGGTCGAATCTGCATCCAATGTCCAACACTATAATCCAACGCCACTTATCCTCTCAATGGACATTTACCAACTCATTGTTCCAGGGTACACTCACAATGTGCATTTGATTCCATCTGGAAATGTGTTGACGTTTCTAGACCCACCAACATGTCAGGGGATCTCCCCGGTAAGAAGTCCCAATTAGACCTCAGATTGTTTGGAGGAGGAGTCCAAGTAGTGGGTAGTAAAGCTGTGCCTTGACTGCGTTAGCACATAGAGATAAGCAAGATATCCTTGTTGGAAGCAAGTGTGTGACCTTGTAGCAAGTCATGAGAGATGCATGGGGAGGTTCTAACATACGGAAGAGGAAAATAAGTGTATCCATTAGAAGCCTGTAATAGTACGCAACCTGAAAGGAACACACGAGATGAATGACATCACAAAGTGGAAAGAAAAATAGTTGACAATCCAAAGAGATGAGTTAAGCCAACAACACACTTCAATAAGATTCATACAATTGGTGAGCCTCATCATTGGGTTATTATATGGGTCTTAATTGGCCTTAATTCACCTTCTAGCTTAGTCAAACCAACTATTCTCACAACTTATTGCATAATTTTGATTATATTTTGCTTATGAGATGAGTTAGAGTTGGATATTTTTCTTTGTGGTCTAATGTGCATGTAATGTAGGAATAAGGGATAAAAGCAAGGAAAAATGCAGGAATAGAGGATAAAAGCAAGGAATTGAGGCAAAGACCTTGGTAAAGACTCGAATGGGACAAGGGAGAGTAAATTATAGGAGGTAAATCCTCCTTATTTACTACCCCTCCATTTGAATATTGCTCCATCAGCTCGGATTGCAAACAACCAAATCATGGGATTATAAAACAACCGAGTTGTAGGAATTTACAGGGTAAGTTCCTCAGACAGAACACCAAAGGACACCACTCACAAACAGATCACAGAACAAAACACGAGTATTCTTGACGTGGTTAAAACCCTCAAAGAGGGAAACAATCCACGACCTAAGCCAACGTGGCCACTTCAGACAATTTATTAATAAAAGAATGAAAATTTACATAAGCTTCTCTCATGAATGGTTAACCTACAAATGACCCTCCATGTTCTTTAAATAGAGATCATGGACCAATTGGGTGTTAAGCCATGGATCAAGCGTCGGCAATACCGAGGAGAGAATGAACCATTGAATAAATTCTTGTCTAGAAGATATTATGATTGTCAGATTGTAAGTTACAACAGTACATAATAAAGAAACACATTTTACCTAACTCTACTCTAGAAAAGAACAGAAAACAATTTTTTTTGAGTTGGGTGCCAAGCCTCCCTAATTGGAAGGAAGTCGTTAAGGACTTCAGATGCATAAGTAGAGAGGCTTAGGACCTCAGTAGGATTCATACTTCTATTGTAAAAACTCTAATTTATTTATGAGTTGTAAGGATTGTGACAATTTGTTCTGTAATCCATGGTTTTCATAATGAGAATGAGTTCTATTTTAAGCTAGTTGTGAGTTAACTCAGAGGGTTGAAACTCTTGGGTTAGGGCCCGACCCGAGCAGCCAAAGCTCCTCTTTATTGTACTGTTATGCTAGCATAGACTCATGCTTTCTATTCATTTGCTTAAGCAGCATAGATTCATGGTTTTCTGTTTTATTTGCTTAGGTAGCTTCATTTTCATTACAACAGTATAGCGTAGATTATTCATGTTTTTTCTGTTCATTTGCTTCAGTAGCTGTATTTACTGTAGTTTACTTCCATTTGTGCCTTCTTTCAGTTTACAGGTTAGATAGGAGAAAACATCACCATAAGGTTGTGCACAGGTGTCTCACCCTCATCTCTTCCCTCTAGGACCATGACTTGAGGAACAGACCCTTCAACAACCCCAAAAACACAGGTTTTTGGTGCTCGCGTGAGCTATGGAGTTTGTTGTTTGATGCAGTTATTTGTTCACCCTCACTGGTTTTTCTGTCATTTCCTTTGAAACCTCCTTCAACATGTTCTTCATGCATCGCTTCCTCGCCATCTGATCCACAACAAACCTTCACAATCACTGTCTAATTCATTATTTTCTCCAATTGCTGCCTCATGTGAAGTCTTCCACTTACTTTATGCGATTTAATCTCCACCGTCGATCTGTCTCTTGATCCGACGGCTATTGCATCACCTTAACACTTTATGCGTTTTAAACCCCCACCATCGATCTGCCTCCCCTGATCTGATGACTATCGTGTCACACCGATCGCCAGCTAGCTTGGCTGATCTCCACCGTTGATCAACCCCGCCTAATCCAACGGCTATCGCGCAATCTCGCACGGATTATTGCACGACCGTTATCTGCCCCTGAGAATTCAAGAAAAGTGGTTATCTCGTGCTACGTGTCACGCAGTATGGCTAATTGCGTGAAATTTTAGAATTCCACTTACGGCCTTGAGGGCGCGCGAGAACCTACTTACCGCCTTAGAAACCCGCTCCATCATTTCTGCACATTTATTTTCCCTGCGATACGATATTCGCAATCCATCCTCTGGTCAATATTACCGTCCATTTCTTGACTTAATCTACGTGATAAGATCTCAGCTGTTCATCGCTTCATTACCCTGTCTGTCCATCTCTTCACTTAACCTCCATGATAAGGTCTCAACAATTCATCCTGTTCATCCATCTAGTCACTTAAGCCATCGCGATAAGATCTCTGCCGTTCATATGCTTCATTACCCTATCCGCCCATCTCTTCACTTAATCCCTCGCGATACAATATCCATCGTTCATCTGCTTCGTTACCTTGTTTGCCCATCTCTTGACTTAATTCTTTGCGATAAGATCTTTGTCGTTCATATGCTTCATTAACCCTATTCATCTATTTATTCTCTTAAGCCCCCGTGATAAGATCTCCACCATCCATCTTTTGCTCGTTGATCAATCTAACAGTCCCTATGCGCTACTGCGTCCTTAAGTCCTCCTTTCATTGATTTCGACCTTTGATTGCTCTTCCGCTTGAAAACTGATTTAGCTTAAGTTTCTCTGCTTACACCTTAGTGTAGTTTAATGCTCTTTACCTTTTGCAACTTTGATAGCAGCATTAGGTTAGTGATTGTTTTATCAATTCTGCTTAGCATAACTATTTTATTGGTTAATTAGGTTATCGTGTGGTTTATCATTACACGTTGTTTTCTTCATTACTGCAATAGAGTAGCTCTCTCTTAGAATAGGTTTTCTCTTCTTCCATCAAAGAATTAAGCTTCTTCTGACCCTATAGAAGTCTGGCTTGGAACCCCTGGGGTCTCTTTCCAGATAAACAATGACAACAAGTAGGACCTTCACTTCTACTTGTGCATATAGCACTGTTACCTCCAAGTTTGTACGAACCACAGGCTGATAAGTAAAGCTAGTAGCCCTGGGAGTTGCAACATTCTTGTTGCAATACCTAGGTTCATCACTTTTTGGCGCCGTTGCTAGGGAGGTGTCTAAGTAGAATGTGATTACTATTTTCTTCTATTTCGAGTCTCTAACTTTCTTTTCTTCTACTTCTTATCTTCAATTTTATTCCATTAGTTTATTTTTGCAAAAGTAATCTAGTAGCTTCCTTTCTTTCATTTGTCATTATCTGCTTTCCTTTCTATTCTACAAGTACTTTATAGCTTTTAAGAAAATCTTACAAAAACCAACCCAAAAACATTTCCTTTCATGCCTCGTAGGAATAGTGACAATTTAGGGAAATTCTTGGCAAATACCCCCACTACATTCAACAGTCAACCTTCTCTCTTCTTCGGTGACTATGAAGTGGAAGAACCTTTAGGTGAGCAACCTTACATATTTGAAGAACCTACAGGGGAAGAAGAGGAAGAACCCTTTCCTAGTGAACTAATGGTTGAAAACCAACATGACAGAGCAAATAGAGAGAGAATTGAGAGTGCCTTCCCCATCAAGGAGACTAATGGGGACACTAAAATGAAGAATATAAGCCCCTCTGCTCTACCTCATTTCCATGGCCTGACCACAGAGGACCCTGACACTTTCCTATTTGAGTTTGTTGTTATATGCCGAACCTATGACTATACAAATGATGAGAAAAAGTTAAAAGTGTTTCCATCTACCTTCAAGGATGCAACATTGCTGGTTCATGGGTTTACCTGGAGATAGCATCACAACTTGGGTTGAGATGCAGCAACATTAACAACAAATATAGGGACTAATGTAGGTCAAAGGATACTAAAGAAGAGATTTTTAGGATGACCATAGTCCAGGATGAATACTTAGAGGACTATGAAGAAAGATTCCAGCTCAATTACAAAAGGGCCAGGTGTACACTTGAACCTGAGTCACTAAAGTTGGTCCTACTTAGAGGAGTAAGGGAGGATCTTTTGGATACCTTACATATGATAGTAGGAGGGGATATCTACCAATTACCCTATGAGGATATCAAGACTATATTTAGAAACCATTTTAGAGCAGTCAGGAAAAAGGGTAGGGGTAGTCAACCTATGGCCAATACATCATCCTCCAACTTATCCATCAAGGGTGAAATTGGAAATATGCTGGAAGATTTCAAAAGTGATATGTTGCAAACCCTTTCCTTGTAATTGGACACCATGAACATTAAAAGGAAGCGGAAAGAGCCATGACCATCTTTTTTCCTAGATGCACCAGGAGGCATCCTAGGAACGAATATCCATTGAACTGTATTAAGATTTGCTCAGTCTATGACGAAAACCATTCCATAGACAAGTGCCCTTCTTTACCTGGACTCAAAGTTGTATATCAAGGAGCTGAAGGGGTCACTGAGCAACTTTTCTACATCAACCAAAGGAGACCTCCTGGGCCTAGACCATACTAGTAGGGTATGCAAGGGTCATCCCATGCATATTACAACCCCAACAAAACCACAACTATAACTTCTTGGGGACCTCCTTCTCATCATTCTTGGTCTTCCTCAGTATCATTCCCAGCCAACCAACCAGTCATTTCAACCTTGTGTTCAGCCACAACATCAGTGGAATACCCCACTCTAGGGGTAGAGACCCCAATTCAACAATGTTCCAGCTCTATTGCCTCCACCACCTACCCAACCACAACTCCTGCACTCTGCTCCACCCAAGAAACCCAAATGCCTGCCCAGCCAAATCTGAACCCAAACAATAGGCAGGCCCAACAAGCATACAATGGAGAGACATCATACCCAGCTTATGCTATAGAAATCCAGGAGATCAACCTAAGATATGGGAGAATTCTCCCTGATAACCAACCTCCCTCTCCACATAGGGAGGTTGAGGAGGAAAGAGAGGAAAGCAACCTTAAAGTAAAACCACCCTATCCTGAGAGATTAACCCAACCACTCCAGCCTACCCTATAAGAAAATGAACTTCTGGGAGAATTGAAATATCTATGTGTAAAGATACCCCTTCTCCAGGCAATCAAAGATGTTCCCATTTACAATAAGTTGATTAAGGAGAAATGCTTCAAGTATCCAAGAAGAAGAAAAAGGGATGCCCCTACCATTAATGTCATTGGGCAGTTGTTTGACTTAATGTTGGGGCAGGTAATATGTTCAAAATATTTGGACCTTGGAAGCCCTGTAGTAGATGTGCACATCAATGGCACCATTGTCTCACACACTCTGATTGATCTTGGGGCTGCCATTAATGTGATGACCAAGGACACCATGCTCAAGCTCAACCTTTAAGGGTCATTGAGGAAGACCACAAGAATTCTGCAACTTGTAGATCTTTCCATAGTCACCCCTGACGGAATTGTGGAGGATGTGATGGTCTCGATTGAATCCTAGGAGTACCCTGCAGATTTCCTAGTTCTCCAGCCTAAGGCTAAGTTTACTAGTTACCCTCTCATCCTTGGGAGGCCATGGTCAGCCACAACTGATGCTTACATTAGCTACAGAGCTGGGAATACAACCATCAAGAATTGGCATATGTCCAAACAATTAGTCCTATACCCTCCTGCTCAACCTACCCTAGATTATGATTTACCTTTATGGTTGGAGGAGGAGGCAGAAGATGAGGTTTATTCTGCCCAACTTTATGCTTTGGAAGCAGTCATAGGAGGAGGACAATAAGATGAGGATGACTTAATTGAACAACTGCTCCAAAGTCCAACTCCTAGTTCACTACCATTAGAAGAAGTAAGGGAAACCCAGAACAATCATCCAATTGACTTATGCTTGGCCAGTTCCAACCCACTCCATGTCAAAACCCTAGAATTTGGCCCAGAGAAAACTTTGAAAATTAATCCATCTCTTTCTGTTTTAGAAGAGGAAAATCTATGCAACATGTTGAGAGAGAACCTAGAAGCCTTTGCTTGGAGCTATAAGGAAATGAAGGGAGTACACCCCTCAGTGTGTACTCACGAAATATACATCAAAGAAGGTTGCAATCCAGCCACGCAACCACAAAGGAGGATGAATCCAACTCTTAAAGACATAGTCAAAGAAGAACTGCAAAAACTGCTAGATGCAGGATTCATTTACCCTATCTGGGACAGTGAGTGGGTCTCTCCTTTAGTGTTAGTTCCAAAGAAAAATGGTAAGTGGAGGATTTGTGTGATTATAGGGAGTTGAAAAACACCACAAAGAAGGATCATTTTCCCCTACCTTTCATTGACCAAGTGCTAGATGGCCTGGCAGGGAAGAAGTTTTTTTCTTTCCTAGATGGATTCAGCGAGTACAACCAAATCCAAATCTACCAAGAAGACTGGGATAAGACCACATTTACCTATCCTTGGGGTACTTTTGCCTATAAGGTCCTTACTTTTGGCCTAGCAATGCTCCTGCCACCTTCTAGAGAGTAGTGTTGAGTATTTTTGTTGAATGATGTTGTGGAAATATATATGGATGATTTTACACCTTATGGTTGTGATTTCCAAGAAGCCCTGACTAACCTAGGCAAAGTATTGCACAAATGCATTGAAATGAACCTGTTAGTGTCAGTCTTTGCAGCCTTCCTCCAGTGATCAAACATGCTCTTACAAAGTGATTTTAAGGTGTTAAGGTCAAATTTTGTCATTTCAATGAGTCTTCAAGAAAAATTTGGTCACTAGGTATTAGGTCTAGGGTTTGTTTTCACTCTTGTCAGAGTTGTCTAAATGTCGGTCGATGTCACCATTCAGATGATTGTACCATTATTTAGGGGGTTGTCATCATCATGTCAAGTTCCACTGGGTCATTTTACACCTTGTTCATGCTTCAGTTGTGCCTAGGTAAGGTTCATTTCCCTCTCCTAGGGTTTTGAAAGTAATTTCTCTTGATGGTCAAATCATCAGCAAAACTTGTATCCTGATGTTCATACACCTTACCCCTATCCTTAATGTACCTTATTAAACACTTCCCATCACTGAGATCCCCCAAATTCCTCATTTTCGCACAAACCCTAGTTTCTTGCTACAACTTGGCAATTTTCTAGGCTAGGCCTGTGTTTTTCCCTTTTGGACCCCTTCCCCTCACTCAATCTTTGAAATTCCACTTTCTCCTACTTCTTAACATCCCTCCCTACTTCTCAAAATTTCCTCAAGAGTTTAGAAGCCCCTTATCCCCTTCATTTCGCTTCATTTGAACAAATCCCCTGTTCCACACATCGAGATAGGTTTTACTCCAATGATGTTCCTGAGCAATAAAAGATGAATTTGGGAAAAATGAGAGAGGTGTTTGTCCCAAATAGGCCAAAGAAGAAAAAACTCCTTCAATTTTTACACAAGTGTCATGGTTTTAGAGAAATGTCAAAAATACAATTGCCTCGGGAGAATTGATGCACCTCTGAAGTGACCTTGGGAAAATCAAGTTTTCTCCTAGCTTGGTTGGCCAAATGACTTACTTGTTGAGTCAAATGATAACTAGACACAACGATCGTTCCAACAAGATATCATGAGCTCAATGTGTAGTTGAGGAACACCTTCAAAAGTTGATTGCAACAGCACTCTGCCTTGAGGCAGCCTCATTTGGCACATTTTGACCAGTCTTTGGAGATTTGATTTTTGATAGGGAAAATGAAGTCCAAATTGAAAATTTCCAGTTGGGTTGGAGATTAGACTCAAATACCTTTCTAACAAGCTATCCTGCGCCCAATTTTGACACAGAGAAGGCCTACAAAAGTCTTCTGGAAAAAGTGCTACGCACTGGGCAGGTGGCGCAGCGCACATAACTAGCGCGGTGCATTGGGCTATGATTTCCAGTGTAAAATAACAAGGGCGCAACGCATTGGTGGCGCACGGCCATTGGGAATGCTACGTGGTGCACAGAGCTAGAACTCAAATTTTTTTCATTTGTTTCAAAAAAACTCCAATCCGTTTGGTTCTTCTCGCTCCAAGAAGTTTATGAAATTGTCATTAACATGTTTGATGCTCATTGAAGTGGATTATGAGAGTTTGTGATGTCAAATTGCAAACTTTATTACTTTGTTTAAAGCTGCTCCTTAGGGTTGTGTTTTGGTGTCTTGGTGCCAAAGACTCCTTTTCCCCTTCACCGTGTTGATTCTTCCCCTCACTTTAAACCCATCATCCCTATTAAATCCCCTGTTCCTCTACATCCCAAAATCACTTATTTCTAAAGTCCTATTTTCCTATCCCTAAACCCTACCATACCCTATTACTCTCTTTTTCCCATATCATTTTCAAAATTCCTAAATACCCAAACCTCGCATTCCTAAAACACAATCAATTCACTGTGCTCACATTGCAAACTTCACTTGATTGAACCATACCCTTTCCTTCACTCCATTATACCCATTGTTCCATATTTCTCATAGTCCCTCATTTCCCTTTGGCATATTTGGCACTTGGAGACAAAGACATCAAGTCTTCATTTCTCATTTTCAACCAATCAAACATACACTTGTCATACACATTGCAACACCATGACGGACACTGATTCATCATATGAACATGACACTAATTGCACCACTAAACTGCATACACCAGGAGGGTACTGAGGAGGCGCAAAACGCATGATCGGCTCCAAATCTTGGCCGAAGCCTCTTTGGCTAAGCATGATACTTGATGAGGCACCTTCAGTCCAAATTTCAAGGAATTTGGAGAAACTTTTGTCATTTTTGATTTTTTTTGTCACAAAGCAGAGTTTTTTGCCCAACGCGTAGTGCCACTTGGCGCACGCTTATGATTGGGACATCTTCTGGAGGAAAGCTTGATAGTTTTTGGGTTTTTTATGATAAATTATGCATGCTCAGGAGTGGCCGAGAGATTTCATCAAGTTCTAGGTGGCCTAAAGGGTCAAAAACACCTTGAAAATGGTCTTTCTGCCACTTTTTCCACACACAGGAAGCAGTCTTGGGAGATTGGATATTTGGAGTGGCAAATGGAGACCAAATCCAGATATTCCACTTGGGTTAGAAAGTAGATAGGAAAGGATTTCCAACGAGCTATTATGAGCTCAATTTGGACTTCGGGAAGTGCCTCAAAATCAGCTCCAAAGTGGTGCAATGCATAGAGACATTTGGCCTCATTTTCACTCTTCAGCTCAGAAATTCGCCCAGTTTTGACTAGTTTTACTTTTTGATGTAACTATTGATCTACCATGATGTAACTTGATGACCATGATGTAATATTGGCAAACTAAGATATGGGAGAATTCTCCCTGATAACCAACCTCCTTCTCCACATAGGGAGGTTGAGGAGGAAAGAGAGGAAAGCAACCTTAAAGTAAAACCACCCTATCCTGAGAGATTAACCCAACCACTCCAGCCTACCCTATAAGAAAATGAACTTCTAGGAGAATTGAAATATCTATGTGTAAAGATACCCCTTCTCCAAGCAATCAAAGATGTTCCCATTTACAATAAGTTGATTAAGGAGAAATGCTTCAAGTATCCAAGAAGAAGAAAAAGGGATGCCCCTACCATTAATGTCATTGGGCAGTTGTTTGACTTAATGCTGGGGCATGTAATATGTTCAAAATATTTGGACCTTTGAAGCCCTGTAGTAGAAGTGCACATCAATGGCACCATTGTCTCACACACTCTGATTGATCTCGGGGCTGCCATTAATGTGATGACCAAGGACACCATGCTCAAGCTCAACCTCTAAGGGTCATTGAGGAAGACCACAAGAATTCTGCAACTTATAGATCGTTCCATAGTCACCCCTGAGGGAATTGTGGAGGATGTGATGGTCTCCATTGAATCCTAGGAGTACCCTGCAGATTTCCTAGTTCTCCAGCCTAAGGCTAAGTTTACTAGTTACCCTCTCATCCTTGGGAGGCCATGGTCGGCCACAATTGATGCTTACATTAGCTACAGAGCTAGGAATATGACCATCAAGAATTGGCATATGTCCAAACAATTAGTCCTATACCCTCCTGCTCAACCTACCCTAGATTATGATTTACCTTTATGGTTGGAGGAGGAGGTAGAAGATGAGGTTTATTCTGCCCAACTTTATGCTTTGGAAGCAATCATAGGAGGAGGACAATAAGATGAGGATGACTTAATTGAACAACTGCTCCAAAGTCCAACTCCTAGTTCACTACCATTAGAAGAAGTAAGGGAAACCCAGAACAATCATCCAATTGACTTATGCTTGGCCAGTTCCAACCCACTCCATGTCAAAACCCTAGAATTTGGCCCAGAGAAAACTTTGAAAATTAATCCATCTCTTTCTGTTTTAGAAGAGGAAAATCTATGCAACATGTTGAGAGAGAACCTAGAAGCCTTTGCTTGGAGTTATAAGGAAATGAAGGGAGTACACCCCTCAGTGTGTACTCACGACATATACATCAAAGAAGGTTGCAATCCAGTCATGCAACCACAAAGGAGGATGAATCCAACTCTTAAAGACATAGTCAAAGAAGAACTGCAAAAACTGCTAGATGCAGGATTCATTTACCCTATCTGAGACAGTGAGTGGGTCTCTCCTTTAGTGTTAGTTCCCAAGAAAAATGGTAAGTGGAGGATTTGTGTGATTATAGGGAGTTGAAAAACACCACAAAGAAGGATCATTTTCCCCTACCCTTCATTGACCAAGTGCTAGATGGCCTGGCAGGGAAGAAGTTTTTTTCTTTCCTAGATGGATTCAGCGAGTACAACCAAATCCAAATCTGCCTAGAAGACCGGGATAAGACCACATTGACCTGTCCTTGAGGTACTTTTGCCTATAAGGTCCTTCCTTTTGGCCTAGCAATGCTCCTGCCACCTTCCAGAGAGTAGTGTTGAGTATTTTTGTTGAATTAGTACATGATGCTGTGGAAATATATATGGATGATTTTACACCTTATGGTTGTGATTTCCAAGAAGCCCTGACTAACCTAGGCAAAGCATTGCACAAATGCATTGAAATGAACCTGTTAGTGTCAGTCTTTGCAACCTTCCTCCAGTGATCAAACATGCTCTTACAAAGTGATTTTAAGGTGTTAAGGTCAAATTTTGTCATTTCAATGAGTCTTCAAGAAAAATTTGGTCACTAGGTATTAGGTCTAGGGTTTGTTTTCATTCTTTTCAGAGTTGTCCAAATGACGGTCCATGTCACCATTCAGCTGATTGTACCATTATTTATGGGGTTGTCATCATCATGTCAACTTCCACTGGGTCATTTTACACCTTGTTCATGCTTCAGTTGTGCCTAGGTCAGGTTCATTTCCCTCTCCTAGGGTTTTGAAAGTAATTTCTCTTGGATGGTCAAATCATCGGCAAAACTTGTATCCTGATGTTCATACACCTTCCCCCATCCTGAATGTACCTTATTAAACACTTCCCATCACTGAGAGCCCCCAAATTCCTCATTTTCGCACAAACCCTAGTTTTTTGCTACAACTTGGCAATTTTCTAGGCTAGGCCTGTGTTTTTCCCTTTTGGACCCCTTCCCCTCACTCAATCTTTGAAATTCCACTTTCCCCTATTTCTTAACATCCCTCCCTACTTCTCAAAATTTCCTCAAGAATTTAGAAGCCCCTTATCCCCTTCATTTCGCTTCATTTGAACAAATCCCCTATTCCACACATTGAGATAGGTTTTACTCCAATGATGTTACTGAGCAATAAAAGATGAATTTGGGAAAACTGAGAGAGGTTTTTGTCCCAAATAGGCCAAAGAAGAAAAAAATCCTTCAATTTTTACACAGGTGTCATGGTTTTAGAGAAATGTCAAAAATACAATTGCCTCGGGAGAATTGATGCACCTCTGAAGTGACCTTGGGAAAATCAAGTTTTCTCCTAGCTTGGTTGGCCAAATGACTTACTTGATGAGTCAAATGATAACTAGACACAACGAGCGTTCCAAAAAGATATCATGAGCTCAATTTGGAGTTGAGGAACACCTTCAAAGGTTGACTGCAACAGCACTCTGCCTTGAGGCAGCCTCATTTGGCACATTTTGACCAGTCTTGGGAGATTTGATTTTGGACAGGGAAAATGAACTCCAAATTGAAAAATTCCAGTTGGGTTGGAAATTAGACTCAAATACCTTTCCAACGAGCTATCCTACGCCCAATTCTGACACAGAGAAGGCCTACATAAGTCTTCTGGAAAAATTGCTACGCACTGGGCAGGTGGCGCATCGCACATAACTGGCGCAGCGCATTGGGCTCTGATTTCCAGTGTAAAATAACAAGGGCGTGACGCATTGGTGACACACGGCGCATTGGGAATGCTACACGGTGCACAGATCCAGAACTCAAATTTTTTTCATTTGTTTCAAAAAAAACTCCAATCCGCTTGGTTCTTCTCGCTCCAAGAAGTTTATGAAATTGTCATTAACATGTTTGATGCTCATTGATGTGGATTATGAGAGTTTGTGATGTCAAATTGCAAACATTATTACTTTGTTTAAAGCTGCTCCTTAGGGTTGTGTTTTGGTGTCTTGGTGCCAAAGACTCCTTTTCCCTTTCACCGTGTTGATTCTTCCCCTCACCTTAAACCCATCATCCCTATTAAATCCCCTGTTCCTCTACATCCCAAAATCACTTATTTCTAAAGTCCTATTTTCCTATCCCTAAACCCTACCATACCCTATTACTCTCTTTTTCCCATATCATTTTAAAAATTCCTAAATCCCCAAACCTCGTATTCCTAAAACACAATAAATTCACTGTCCTCACATTGCAAACTTCACTTGATTGAACCATACCCTTTCCTTCACTCCATTATACCCACTGTTCCATATTTCTCACAGTCCCTCATTTCCCGTTGGCATATTTGGCACTTGGAGACAAAGACATCAAGTATTCATTTCTCATTTTCAACCAATCAAACATACACTTGTCATACACATTGCAACACCATGACGGACACTGATTCATCATATGAACACGACACTAATTGCACCACTAAACTGCATACACCAGGAGGGTACTGAGGAGGCGAAAAACAAATGATCAGCTCCGAATCTTGGCCGAAGCCTCTTTGGCTGAGCATGATACTTGATGAGGCACCTTCAGTCCAAATTTCAAGGAATTTGGAGAAAATTTTGTCATTTTTGATTTTTTTGGTTACAAAATTGAGTTTTCTGCGCAACTCGTAGCGCCACTTGGCACACACTTATGATTGGGACATATTCTAGAGGAAAAATTGATATTTTTGGGTTTTTTATGATAAATTATGCATGTTCAAGAATGGCCGAGAGATTTCATCAAGTTCTAGGTGGCCTAAAGGGTCAAAAGCACCTTGAAAATGGCCTTTCTGCCACTTTTTCCACACACAGGAAGCAGTCTTGGGAGATTGGATATTTGGAGGGGCAAATGGACACCAAATCCAGAATTCCACTTGGGTTGGAAATTAGATAGGTAGGGAATTCCAACGAGCTATCATGAGCTCAATTTGGACTTCGGGAAGTGTCTCAAAATCAGCTCCAAATTGGCGCGATGCATAGAGAATTTGGGGGTGGCGCATAGAGAAATTTGGCCTCATTTTCACTCTTTAGCTTAGAAATTCACCCAGTTTTGACTAGTTTTACTTTTTGATGTAACTATTGATCTACCATGATGTAATTTGATGACCATGATGTAATATTGGCACATTTTTACTTGTTCTAGAGGATTCATTCACTAAAAAGTGAAAATTAAATGAATAAATCAATTTCCTAGCATAGAGAGGCAAGTTGTTTGATTGCCTAGATTTCAGTTCCTTGTTTATAATTGGTTCAAACAGCTCCTAGAATGATGAGCTCAACCCCTAGAGGCAAGGGAATGGGTTTTGATTGTCTACATTATGTAAATTCTAAGTCATTTTCATGGTTGGAGACTTGGGATTGCTTGGCACTTCATTGTACATTCATTTTCAACATTTTTGGCAAAGGAAAGACCAGGGTTTTGCAGCACTTGTTGGGATCCATGTGGTTCTGTGTTTTGATGGTGTTTTTCTATATGTAATTTTAAGTTCACTGATGTTTATGTGTATCATTTACCCTTCTCTTTTCTTCTGAAATTAAACAACTGAGTGATTAAGGTAGAATTCATTGGACTGTTGTGTTCTGCCTTGAAATTTTGTTTAATTTTCAATGTTTTCATCTGTTTGAGGAGGACTCTTGAGACCCTATTGCCCTCCTTAGCTCCTCACTAGTTTGATCCATCCATTCATTCAATCTAAAGCATCAAAACTATTGCCTTCCTTGCCCCAATCAGAACTCTGCAAAAACTAGGCCTCATCCCCGAACCCAAATTTGCCTCTTTCATTTTCCAACTCAAAACCCCCAAAAACTCAAATCAAATCCTTGCACTTCATACCTAGCCTAAAATTAGTTGTAAAATCAGTCATCTCAAGCCCATTTGATTATTTTTTGTTGAGAATGACCCGGAGAGAGCCCTCTCCTGTCCTCTTAGGGCTAGCTACGAGGCTGAGCGTGGTTTGATGTGGACCTAGAAGCTTACCTTTTCAGCCTGAGGTAAATCTAGGCTCTAACAGAATTTGTCTCTCAGTCTAGAAAAATGTGACTCCTTAATGACTAAAGGGACTGTGCTAGGTCATTCAATATCTTAGCAAGGACTATAGGTGGGCCTAAACAAAATAACAATCATCCAAAGGATCCCACCTCCACAAAAGCAGAGAGATGTTAGGATTTTCTTAGGGTTAGCTGGATACTACCGAAGGTTCATAAAGGACTTCAACAAGTTGGCCTCTCCTTTTTTTGGGTTGTTGGCTAAAGATTATGAGTTTATATGGTCAAAGAGCTGTCAAGTGGCCTTAGACATTCTAAAGGGTAAGTTAACCACTACACCAATCCTTAGAGGCCCAAACTGGGCCCTTCCTTTTCATATTCATGCTGATGCCTCACACAAAGCCATAGGAGCAGGCTTAGGTTAGGAAGAGGAGAAATTTCCCTATGCCATCTATTTTATCAATAAGAACCTGTCAAAGGCTGAGCTAAGCTATACTGTGACCGAAAATGAACTCCTTACTGTTGTGCATTCATTAAACAAATTTAGGCATTACATTACAAGCTATCAAACATTTGTGCATATTGATCATGCTGCAATCAAATATTTAATGAACAAATCAGATGTGAATGTTAGAATTATAAGATGGTTGCTTTTATCACAAAAGTTTGATCTAACTATTATTGATAAGTCTGGTAAGGAAAATGTTGTTGTTGAAATTCTATCTAGGATGAATCTGCCTGTAGATGAAGAAGGAATGGTGGATGACCACTTACCAAATGAGAATTTGTTTTCTATTTCAGTTCTCTCCCCATGGTTTGCTGATATAGCAAACTATTTGGTATCAACACAATTTCCACCAAACTTTCCCTCCAAAGAAAAGAGCAAGACAGTCAGGAAGAGCGCCCCCTTCACTTGGATTGGGAGAAATCTGTTCAAACTTGGCCTAGATCAAATCTTGAGAAAGTGTGTAAGGGAAGAGGAAGTCTTTGACATCCTTCTAACCTCTCATGATGGGCCTTGTGGAGGTCACTTTGCAGCAAAGAGGACAGCATTCAAAGTGTTGTAAGCAGGTTATTATTGGCATACTCTTCATCATGATGTGAAAAATTACATTAGTCAGTGTGATCAGTGCTAGAGGATGGGAACGCCTACTCCAAGATATGAAATGCCCCTATAACCTAAAGTGAATTTTGAACCATTTGACAACTGGGGCATGGAATTCATTGGGCCTATCAACCCTCCTTCAAAGCAAAAACAACACATCATTGTGTGCACTGATTATTTGACTAAGTGGGCCGAAACGAAGGCAATTAAGGCGACAACAGAAGAGAAGGTTGTTGAGTTCCTAAGGGAGAATATATTCTACAAATTTGGGTACCCTAGAGAGCTAGTCACAAACCAAGGCAACCAGTTTACCTCCAGCATGATTGAAGAACTGCTCAGTCATCACAAAATCAAGCATAGGACCCCCAATCCTTATCATCCACAAGCTAATGGGCAAGTGGATGTGACCAACAGGGCACTAGAGAACATCTTAACCAAGGTAGTGAGCAACAACAGGAAGGATTGGGCATAGAGACTAGTTGAGGCCACCTGGGCCTTTAATACAACATGGAAGGTCACCATTGGATTTACACCCTATGAGCTGGTCTATGGGAAAAAGGCTTTGCTGTCCATTGAGTTCGAATATAACACATTGAGGATGGAAACCCAACTAGATCTAGATCTTAGTCATGCACAACAAGAAATATTGTTCCATTTGAATGGCTTGGATGAATTCAGAATGCAGGCCCTCCTACATACATAGATAGTTCAGCTTCAGAGGAAGATTTGGCATGAAAAACATATTAAGGAGAAGCAATTTCAAGAGGGAGACTGGGCATTGTTATATGAATCTAGGTATAAAGACTTCAAGGGTAATCTAAGGACAAGATGGCTCGAACCTTATGTGGTGGAAAGAAGCCATGATAATGGTTCAGTGCAAATCAGAACTATAGATGAAGAATCCATTCCATTGCTTGTTAATGGACACTGATTGAAAATGTACAAGAGACCTTTATCAAAACAGGAGTTCATTGACAATATCAATAAGACAGTGATGATGGTGGAGCAATTTCCAGCTCCTCCTTCATTAGGGCACTGAAAAAGAGAAAAAATAAGGATTTAGGTGAAAACCTCCATTAGGCGCCTGAGTCCCATCTTTGGGTTGAAAACCTCGTGAAGCGGCCCAAGGATGAGAAAAAATGAAAAAGAATAAGAAGATACCTGGGTGAAAACCTTCCTGAGGTGCCCAGGGCAGATATCTAGGATGAAAACCTCTCTGAGGTAGCCTAGGTGTTTATATATATATAGATAATAATAATAATAAAAGAAAAAAAAAACATAATTGCTATTTGCAGGTGGGTGAGAAAGAAAATCAAGGAGCAAAGAGAAGATCCAAAGGGAACCCTGCCTCACATATATTCATCTTCTCCATTCCTTACCATGTATCCCTCCATCAATTCCATTGTTTTTCACTTCATTGCTTCAATTCAGGTAAAGATTGTTTTTTCTATAGGATCCCCTGAATGGTAGATTGATTAGGTTCCCAAAATTCATACTAGACATGATCTAACAAATCACCGCAACCACTACCATCATCCATGCATCCACACACACTCCTACTCCCTTTTTCCATTCATTACAGCATCCTCACAACCCTAGCCAACAACAGGACATTCTGTGGGAAATCCGGTGGTAGCCTATCCACAGAATCTCAATCATCAGCTATAGGTCTTCACTAGGATGATCCAAGAGCTCCACAACAGCAGTAGCAGCATTAGATCTTCAATCACAAACACCTGCAACTACTAATAAATGATCAGTAGACAACATAGGAGGAAGACAAATGACCATAAACAACACCTCTGATCTTTGACCACTACAACATGGCATCAAGACCATAGGTAAGTATCCCAATCATTCACTCATATGAATCATTTGATCAAAAGTTGTAAAGGTTAAGAGGTAGTTGTTTTATAAGAAAAAAGGTGGCAAAAAGGAAATTCTTTTTAGAAGCTGAAGAACCCACAAAGGATAAAAATGGAGTAAGGAGGGGCAGTCTGCCATACCCATGGAGTGAGGTAGGCTACCAACTCATCAAATATATCTCATATGAGGGTAGATACAGTGTTGTTTATGGCTACCATTTTAGGATGCTTGAAGAACTAAGATTTGGGGTAGAAACACTAGTTCACTAAAGACTCAACGCACCCTATTTCTTGATGCAATCACTCATAGACTCCAACAGAAAAGTAAAGATAGGGAATTCCCAACAGTTAGATCACCATGGGTTGATCAGGATCCTCATTAAGGATGCCCTCCAAAACCTCAGCATCCCTATAAAATGGTTAGTCTTCAGACACTTACCAACAGAGGATGACATCAAAACCCTCATCTATGATGTTAGTCCTTTTGTCAGTGAGCAGGAGGCAAAACAAGAAGAAAAAGGTATAGAGCTACATGGGGATAAGATGGATGAAGAAGAAACTAATATAGAGGATGATGCTGAAACAAAAGAGGAAGAAGGCATTGAAATAGAGGGGAAATAACAACAAGAGGAAGAAGATAAGAAAAACAACGAGGAAGAAGGCACTAAAACAGAAGGGGAAGAACAGGAAAAACAACTAGCATGTATGGCCAACCTCTCCTTGGAGGCCATCCAGTGTAGGATGCCAACTAAATTTTATGCTCCTTACCTTAGAGAACAATGGTTGCAATTTCAGATTAAAAAACTATCATAGAGGGGCACCATGCTATTTCAAGACTACAGGCAGTTTATTGATCTTTGTGATCAAAGTGCACTAGAGGATGGGGCCAAAATGGCTGAGTTTTACTTGCACAACATGGCCCTCATAGACATGACTATTTGGGATCCCAAAGCAGAGTTGGGAGATCTATAATTAATAGGTTTGGCATCATCGATGAACCATGAGAAGTCAAGGGCTGCAGAGATGAGAAGAATATTGGCCAGAGAAAAAAATGAACCTCTTTTCATCAGAGCTGAACAATCAAATCCCATGGTCCTAATCAACACCCATAATCTAATTGCAAATGATCCTTAGTTGGCCCCTAGATATCTTTCTGCCCAAGAGCAAGCAATTCCACATTTTGAGGATATGTTTAGGTTGCTAAGAGATGATAATATACATGCCTGCTAGAGGGGATGGAACACACTACCACACAACTTGAAGATCAGAGAATATCACTCCCCTCAAAGGTTGAGAGAAGCACTCAACATGACACCTATGTATAAGCAATCAATGAAAAGGTTGAAGGTAAATTGGATAGGCCTAAAATTCAGTCCACCACAACTCCTATGGATGCTAGAAGGGAGAAAAGAAGAAGTATAAAGGAAAGCGGGCTTCTATAAACAAGAAGAAGAGACCACATCAGAAGCATGGGATGTCAGAGAGGCTACCAAAGCCATGAAGGACATGGAAATTGACTAAGTTGCTCAGAGGATGAGAAACACTTTCAGTAGGGGGTGATGACGAGCCTCATCATTGGGTAATTATATGGGCCTTAATTGGCCTTAATTCACCTCCTGGCTTAGTCAAACGAACTATTCTCACAACTTATTGCATACTTTTGATTATATTTTACTTATGATATGAGTTAGAGTTGGATATTTTGCTCTGTGGTCTAATGTGCACGTAATGCAGGAATAAAGGATAAAAGCAAGTAATTGTGGCAAAGACATTGGTAAAGACTCGAATGGGACAAGGGAGAGTAAATTATAGGAGGTAAATCCTCCTCAGTTACTACCCCTCCATTCGAATTTTCCTCCATCATCTCAGAGTCCAAACAACCAAATCATGGGACTAGAAGACAACCGAGCAAGTGAAAAGGACAAAAAACAATCTATTTTGAGTTGGGAGCCAAGCCTCCCTAATTGGAAGGAATTCGTTAGAGACTTCAGATGTATAAGTAGAGAGGCTTAGGACCTCAGTAGGATTCAGACTTCTATTGTAAAAAATCTACTTTATTTATGAGCTACAAGGATTGTGAAAATTTGTTCTGTAATCCATGGTTTTCATAATGAGAATGAGTTTTTTTTTAAGCCAACTCTGAGTTAACTCAGAGGGTTGAAACTCTTGGGTTAGGGCCCAACCTGAGCAACCAAAGCTCCTCTTTATTGTACTTTTATGCTAGCATAGACTCATGTTTTCTATTCATTTGTTTAAATAGCATAGATTCATGGTTTTCTATTTTATTTTCTTAAGTAGCTTCATTTTCATTACAACAATATAACGTAGATTATTCATGTTTTTTTTGTTCATTTGCTTCAATAGCTGCATTTACTGTAGTTTACTTCCATTTGTGCCTTCTTTCAGTTTACAGGTTAGTTAGGAGAAAATCTTGTCATAAGGTTGTGCACAGGTGTCTCGGCCTCATCTCTTCCCTCTGGGACCATGACTTGAGGAAGAGACCATTCAGCAACCCCAAAAACACATGTTTTTGGTTCTCGCATGAGCTATGCAGTTTGCTGTTCGATGCAGTTATTTGTTCACCCTCACTGGTTTTTCTATCATCTCCTTTGAAACCTCCTTTAGCACGTTATTCATGCATCACTTCCTCGCCGTCTGATCCACAACAAACCTTCACAATCACCGTCCGATTCATTATTTTCTCCAACTGTTGCCTCGCATGGAGTCTTCCACTTACTTTATGCGCTTTAATCTCCACTATCGACCTATCTCTTGATCTCATGGCTATCGTGCCACCTCAACACTTTATGCGCTTTAAACCCCCACTGTCGATTTGTCTCTCCTGATCCGACAACTATCACGTCACCCGATCTCCAATTAGCTTGGTCGATCTCCATCATTGATCAGCCCCGCCTGATCCAATGGCTATCGCGAAATCTCGTGTGGATTATTGCATGACCATTATCTGCCCGAGAGCATGCGAGAAAAGTGGTTTTCCCATGCTACGTGTTGCACAGTAAGGCTAATTGCGTGAAATTTCAGAATTCCGCTTATGGCATTGAGGGCGCACGAGAAACTACTTACCGCCTTAGAAACCCGCTCCATCATTTTCGCACGTTTATTTTCCCCGTGATACGATCTATGCTGTCCATCCTCTGGTTAATCTTGTCCGTCCATCTCTTGACTTAATCCATGCGATAAGATCTCAACCTTCATCGCTTCGTTACCTTGTTCGTCCATCTCTTGACTTAACCTCCGCAATAAGACCTCAGCCGTTCATCTTGTTCATCCATCTAGCCACTTAAGCCTTCGCGATAAGATCTCCTTCATTCATCTTCTTCGTTACCTTGTGCGCCCATCTCTTCACTTAATCCCTCGCGATACGATCTTCGCCGTTCATCTGCTTCGTTACCCTGTCCGCCCATCTCTTGACTTAATTCTTTGCGATAAGATCTTCGCCGTTCATCTACTTCATTAACTCGGTTCATCCATTTATTTGCTTAAGCCCTCGTGATAAGATCTCCACTGTCCATCTTCTGCTTGTTGATCGATCCAATGGTCCCTATGTGCTACTACGTCCTTACATCCTCCTTTCATTGATTTTGACCTCTGATTTCTCTTCCGCTTGAAAACTGATTTAACTTAAGTTTCTTTACTTAAACCTTAGTATAGTTTAATGCTTTTTACCTTCTGCAACTTTGATAGCAGAATTAGGTTAGTGATTTCTTTAGAAATTCTGCTTAGCATCGTTGTTTTATTGGTTAATAAGGTTATAGTGTGGTTTAGAACTACATGTTGTTTTATTCATTACTGTAGTAGAGTAACTCTCTCTTAGAATAGGTTTTCTCTTATTCCATCAAATAATTGAGCTTCTTCTGACCTTATAGAAGTCTGGCTTGGAACCCCCGGGGTCTCTTGCTAGATAAACAGTGACAACAGGCAAGACCTTCACTTCTACTTGTGAATATAGCACTGTCACCTCCAAGTTTGTATGAACCCCGAGTTGATAAGTAAAGCTGGTAGCCCTGGGAGTTGCATAATTCTTGTTGCAATACCTAGGTTCATCAACAATCACATACAGAATAGTCCATACATCAATGCGTAAGTAAAACTACATACATTGCTAAAGTACCCAGAATAGTCAAACTACAATAACAACATATGCATGAAACGTGCTGGCTTTGTTATATTATATAAAGTGAAAGTTCCATCCATACATACAACCATGACATCCACTAGCCCCAATAGTGGAATGTTATGGTCAACACCGCCTACTCTTTCAAAGAAATATGCTCGCTCTGCACTGTGGGGAAGCCAAGGCTTGTCACAATACTCTCTGAACCCTCTCTCCTGTTTTATGAGTTACGAGGTTCTATTTATAACAAACGGTGGGGTGACCCTTGACATCCCCCTTTATGACTCTTGGACTACCCTCATCACTGTTTACATTATATATGACTGTTTGTATTCTACTAATGACACTTGGAATTTCACTTTACATCATGTTTACAAAAATGATGCATTTTCCACATATACCCATGTGGGACAAAATCAGCTTGAGTCAGCCAGACAAGACA